>JAVFBY010317864.1:0-10164 GCA_034781015.1 Tonicella lineata
GATTTTGATAGCATAACCCCCCACCCCCCACATATCGACGGGAATAGTCTAGCTTGAGTTGATAAAAGCCTAACAGTTATTATTCGCACTCATACAGATTGGGTTATGTTAACGTTTTCAAAAATGCAGAGATTATTTTGGAATTTTCTGGTAGGCCCTTTATATGAGTAGGGCCGATATTCTTAGTCATTCATGGGGTCGGAGTCGAAATATTATTAGGTTGTCGGAGTCGAACTATTATTAAGTTGTCGGACTTGTGGGGTGTCGGACAAGTGGGCTGTCGGATTTGTGGTGTGTCACACCGTGTCGGACTAGTGGGTTGTTTTACTAGTGGAAATGTCGGACTTCTGAGCTGTCGAACTTCTGGGCTGTCGGACTTGTGGGGTGTCGGACTACAGCTACGAACCCCCGAATTCACCGATTCACTTGATTTAGACACAAACCCTTTATCAGACTGGTTAACATTTGTTTATCGCAAAGAGTTCTCAATTGTAGCCTGAAGTACCGTAATATAGCCGCGGGCATATGTTGGTTTACATTGGATCTCTCAATTTCTTTCTGTTGACGTCGTCTGACAGTTTTGACAAAAAGGCTTTCATGGAAACAATTTGACAAGTGGATTCAAGCACATTCCTTGTTTTTGCAGTGTTCATGGAAACGTGATATGAATGTTTAAATGTCAGACTTGTCAGTTGATGAAAAAAGAAAGGCTGAAGAAGACGTGTGGATTTGATGGTGTCTAAATGGAAATGTCAAAAGGTCTGTAATACCAAATTAACAGCGTGAATTCAGAGTCTTTTTTACCAACATGGTATGTTGTCCAGGACGAAACAGAGTGTACATTTTTTCCATCCACTCCACTATCCTGAAATAATTTTGTAGACCTAATTACCACAAATAAAACATTAATAATCGCAGTTCAATCAGATTATTATTTCAAGGTATAACCTTACAAAACTAAAAATTAAATCCTCTTTATCTGAGTTTAATATGCACTAGATGTGATGTTGAATTCAATTATGTTAAAGGACCATGCCCATTAACAACTGATCTACTGCTGTAGTAATTAGGATTCAATCCTGACTATTCGTTTGACAAATTATT
This sequence comes from Tonicella lineata, assembly GCA_034781015.1. Classification (NCBI taxonomy): domain Eukaryota; kingdom Metazoa; phylum Mollusca; class Polyplacophora; order Chitonida; family Mopaliidae; genus Tonicella; species Tonicella lineata. Next base: position 1,105 of record JAVFBY010317864.1, read on the forward strand.
GATATATAAGTAAATGAAAACTGGGCCATATGTGCACCAAAGAAAGAAAAAAAAATGCCAACCATATTACTGCCAAAAACCCAAGTCATAATAAGAGTATTATATATAAATATAAATTATTGATATTACAGATATTTTATACAGTTTAGTGTCATCCAATGCCTTTCCAATTTAACAGACATTCGAGTCAATTTATTTGTCATATCCAAAAACTTGATAGTTGGTTTGCACGTTAATAGAACCGTTTATTTCCTTCTTACACATCGGTGAAAAAAAAACAGTCACAGAAGACTCTTTAAGTTCCATACAGATCGATCCCAAAATGTATTATACAATTTCCTTCTAGGAAAAATATTAAATCCACAACTTTGAGATTATACTATACAACTAGACCAATTGATTCACTGTTATTCAATTGATGTATTGCTTTGGTTTTACTTTTCTGCCGCACACATTATATATTTGACAATAAAAATTTAAAAAAAAAGTCCTGATTAAATGATGAATCTACACAAGTAGATATTCGTTAAACAGTCCTTTTCAGTGTTTCTTTCGCGAACAGCAGGAAATTTGTCCGTGGTAATACGGTGTTGATAAAGGTCGGATCATTCGCCCTTTTTGTCACAGATCAACATATTATTACAGAAAACTATTACTATATATATTCACCCACGGATTAACATTAGGATGGATTTTAACAGATTAGTCATTTATGAAGTAGCTTTGAGGTGAGACAAGTAGACCATGTATAAGAACGGCTGATAATAACTGTCATGAAAAACGTTTTGTACAATTCACAGCCATTGCTGTTTGGTGTATATTATAAGTTAAGGGTTGCATTTAACTGAATGAGTTGTAGTATAGATCTATAGTACTTTTATAAAGGATGGATAAATTACAGTTTTATAATTTGTATACGTCCATTTGGTACTGATTCGTCCTTTTTACCACAAGTAATATATAACGCAACATATTCAGCAAGATACTTGGTAAATGGTATAAATGTGTAAATGTCAGCCAAGAACAAATTACCTAAAATGTATTTATAAGTTAGTTCTAATCAAAATGTCAAGAGGCCTGTATTACTTGGCTGATACCACGAATAAAGCAGCCTCTAATGAATACTTTTACTAGCCTGTTTTTTTGGGTTAGTTGTCACACCTGAAACCCCTCCACATTTGTAATTCTCAATATGCTTGCTGGTGTTGAATCCAATTCTCCTGTGGTTTGTGAATTTTGCGTAGTTTCAAACTGACATGATCTTACACGAGCAGCTAGAGAATAACATACACAAGTCAATGGATTCAACTGGTCTATTATCGAGCTATTCTTGAGATATATACATAGACTTGTGTTATGCTTATTCTCTATGTTCTAAATGTCACTGTTAACAAGCAAGTTTGATTGATTGATTCATTGGTAGGTGTTTTACGCCACATTCGGTAGTATTTCAGCTACGCTGTGGCGTGAACAGTTTAAACTTGACACTTTATGACCTACATGTATAACTAGTCCACTATGAATCGCCCAGTTGACAAGCCAGAAATAAATAGTCTATTCCACTATTTTTTTTCTTCCAGATGAGTTTCCTGAAATTACCGTCTAAACCTAATTTCCATAAATAAAGCATGAGTGTAGAACCCAGATCAGAGCCTTTTTATAAGACCAAAAAACCACCGCCTATTTATCTCAAATGCTAAGCTATAGATGCTAAGTATATTGTCTTCATTATAAGCCAACTTTCTGATGTAGCCTAGTAATTGTGTTTCCGACGTCAGTTTTCTGAGAACAATTATTTAGTTTAGAAATAGAAATTGGGCACCGTGAGAATAAACATCACTTCCTACCGAATTAATGCATTATAAAAGAAAAAGACATTGTTCTGGTTAACGGCCTAAAATCTGTATCACTTTTTTCTCTATGTCCATGTTTCTCTTTTACAATTAACAGATTTGTTACAGGAGTGGCACAAACCAAAGCCATATAGATATACGTCTAATTCATTCCACTGTCTTGTTATTGATAATATGTGCCGCACATAACACCTTTAAAAACGAAAAGCACAGCCATAATATGGCATTTTTGTTTTACAGATTAACAATAACCTGAATGTGGGCGGCTGTATATTAGTTAACTGCTGCAAACATAAGCGGACATAGATCAAATTACGATCCACTGTGAATTGCTATTACTGAATTATCACACGACGCTTACACCATTTATGCTGGACAGACTTCTGTGTTAACGATTTAAATCCATCACTGTCTTTAATATCACCATGTTTCCCTGTGGATGACTGCAATATTGATATACAACATATATTTACCAACTGAACAATAGAGTCCCACTGGATAAAATTGTTACATCCCTACTCCACTATGGTGGTTTCCAATGCCTCAGCTTAGTTACATTTTAATTCTGCCTATGCATTTTAATTCTGTCTGATCAAAAGAAAAGATGTATGATCTTTCATTCTATATTTTGTGAAATGAAATCTGAAGATAGGCAAAACAATGCGCTTGCAACTCGATATGTCTGTTTATTAAAATCATTAACGTTTAAGACTGTCCTCTTCGCCTCATTTGATGTATGTTTTTGGTGAATACTATCGGGTAGAAATTGTAATGATCGTTACCTTAAACTCATAGCTTAACTAAATTACTCTTTTCTATGATGTTTTATAACAATCCAACCCAATGCCTATAAACCAGTGATTGTTTAAATTCTGATTGCGTCTATTATTCTAAAATAATAATCCTGACGAACGCTATTGTATATCTCCGCCAACACTGTTAGGTTCCAATAGCAACTCTGATATACCTTACATGTATATTGCTTGAAATTAAAAGGATTGATTGACAGTATAGGCTTAGGACCAATCTTTGTACAGCTAAATTATACTACTGTCATACAGTAACAACGTTTTTTTTTACAAATGGTAGACCGTAAGCTCGGTATTCTATTACATTAAGATCTAAAACAATAACTCGTTTTGGAATGACTATAAAAAAAATCAAGATAGCCTGCTGGATTTATTAAATATAGTTTGCTGCAATGCCCTTATTGAATGAATTGCATTTCGTTGCAAGAGATAGATGAACTATGTTACTCAAATATCGGAACATGATACTTTTATAAGCGGAGATTTGTTATGTATTTATTTTTTGGCTGAATAATATTACGTTTAACAGAATATATAATATTATTAATGTATTTAAACTCCTCTCTAGGTTTTGATTTTGCTAGCTTTATATATTCGTGTGACATCAATTCTGACAGATACTGTTATCAGAATAGAACAGCTTAGTAACACACAGTATGTGTTTTAACCAACGATAAGCAAACATATATATTCCAAACATTATATTTACAACATAATTATAATCCCCAAGAATTTTCGAGATGGAATTTGTGAGAAGACGGGGCATAGCTACGGATGACAAATCACTTGACTTCGGATTACGTTCCTAATGTAATTCAATTATCAGCAAACTTGTGAAAAATTGAGCAAACATAATACACACATTTATTAAATATCACACACACACATACGCTCAAATGGAATGTTTATTCGTCGCCATGGATTGTTAGAAAGTTTAGCACCGTTGAAATATATTCCACAGCTAGTCGATTAGCCCATGGTTTGGGTGGTGTGCCCTCCAGAAAACCACAGTGATCCCCCTTCTCTTTTGTCAGCAATAAAAAGTAAGGATAGATCTTAAAAAGATCAAAAGGGATAGTGTCTTTGAGACAGACGGGATCATCTAGACTGTTCACACACAGAACTGGTACAGCTATGTCGCCTACATCTCTCATAGGGTTGTTATACGTTCCCAGTACTCCTGTAGTGAGGAGTAACCGTACAGTCGACAGTAGACTACCTCGTCAAAATTACGAATCGTTTTACTTCTCATGGATCCAGGCACATTGAGCACCTTGGACAAAGCTTTACAATGTCTGCTTAGAAGTGATTTAAGGCCGAACAATAGAAAAAAAGTCATAGATCCCGATATGATTTTTAGTAAACAATTCACGGGTATCGTATCCAGGGGAGATACACACAGCGGCACAAAGGTGACAAGATGAGCCAAATAAGAGACCAACAAAGCGGAGCCAGAACTTATGCCTACACCCGTCAACTAAGCCTTGGTGAATCGACCACGGATATATTTAATGACTTGTCGAAGGTCCGAGGGATCACAAAAACTATGCAACATAGGCGTGGTTAAGACACTGCCCCCGTGGCCACGTTTGTTAATGACAACAACTCTGTAACCGTTCTGGGAGCCCTCGTCACAAAGCGCCCCTACACTTACAGCATCCCCCGTCATTCCCGGCAGTACGATTAACACAGGACTGCTTTTAACTAGCCTACTCCTCTCTGAGACCATCCAGTCAAGGGCCACAACACCTCGATCCTTCATCTGCAGGTATTCCCTGTTAAACGTTACTCTGGGGCTTGACAAAAAAGCGGCCAGCATCGTCTGAATATGGCAGTTCTGTGCCCAGACAGCCGGTCGGAAAGGCCGTCTTAGGCCTCGACAGCGTTTTTTTAAGTGTGCTGTGAGAGCGGACGGTTTATAAAAGAGATGAGGTATAATATGACGTGGCTTGAAGAGAGACTGTAGGTAAACTAAAGCGGTTAATGCCATGGTTCCTACCACTGTTATCACAAATGGTAGAGGGATTGAAAACATCGTCCAACTCATAAACATTCTGAGGCAGGTGAACTATGGAATATATTCGTTACGGTGTAGATCGTTGTTACACAAAATTTTAATCTGTTATTTCAATTGGACGCACAGATCAACATCATCTTACGTAAATCTAAATTCTGTGTCAGCCGACGTTTGCAAATGGAATGAAATAATTCTCAAAAAAGCCTGCTGCCTGTAAAATATTCATCACAGGAAGAGTAATCCAAATAAGGTGCATGTACATCCATCAAAGTCCAGACCCACACAGATTAACGGCAAACGTAATCTGTAGGTCATGCGACCTGTCAAAAGGTTAGTTTTAGTGACAGCAGATTGTGGTAGTCCAATTGAAATAATATCAGTATTTAAACTTGTCGACGGCTATATGACGTAGTTATAAAACAACTGGTTGTAGATACTCTCTTCATCTGTTTCCAAAGAGTAAAAGGACAAATTGTCGTGATATGTGGAAGTACATTCACAATTATATCCAGTCCAGTCCTAAGCCAATCACAACACCTGCAAGTACAATGCAAAATAATTCGTTAAAAACAGTAAAAATCGCCGAAAGTTAACGGGATTTTGAATGTGACATATGTTATGTTTTGTACTGAACAATTGTTACGCGTATGGGTCAAACATAATTATATAACGCAGACAGGACAATACACTTGTATGCCCAATTAGTATTCCTTCATTAACATACAAGCTGTTAAAATTATTTAGGACTTACTGTTCGTCCAAATGCACAAAGAGTATGATACCTTAATCTCTAAATATGCTCCTCGATCGTTTCCAATGTATACCGATCAGTTTAAATTGATATCGATTAGTTCAAATCAATAACAACCACTCTCAATAAAAAGAGACACTTGAACCGAGCAAGGCGTAATGAAATCCGGTGAGATTTTCTGAAGAGGTTGTCAATCGGTTAGTTAATTCAAATATATCACAATCACTCTGAAGGTACAGAGACACTTGACCCCAGCAAGGCGCAGTGAAAACCGGTGAGAGTTTTTGACGAGGATGATAGTCGATTACTACAATCAGACAGACTTCTGTCAACCTGACACTCAGGGGAGACAGCTGATATACAACAATACTTAATACAATACGTATGACTAGAGAGCGTGTCGGATAGTAAAATGTTATTTAAAGAAAACGCTTTTAAAGAGATTGTAGATAATTTACAAGTAGGGCGTGACCAGGTCAACAAAACATATATTTAAACTAATATAGACTTTTAACATTCTACATGTATATTGATTGGTGTGCACTTTAAGGTCAAGCACTGTGCACTAAAGAACAATGCCTCTGACCTGAATCTATATTTGATTAAAACCTAAGCCGATATAATTATATGCCCGGCATCGTCATAAGAAGATATCTTATCCACTAGGCGGGGGTAGCCTATGCCTCGAAAGTTATGAAAGTGAGGAAGTGCGGAGAAGGAATCTGAGGTAATTTGAGCATAAAGAGAGAGAGTCTGTTCAACTCTGTATATGGTAGATCCAGCATGTCGTTTTTTGCTATTATAATACTGACGGTACCTGCGTTTTATGTTGCTCCTGACAACAAGCGTGGTTCCCTCCACCCATTTGACTCGCTCGCCGTCATCAATCAATCAATCCTGTCGATTCCTATGCTACAGACCTATATTTGTACTTAAATCAGCGACGTGATCATGTCGATGGTGGTTAACTTTACCTATATTGGGCTGATTGAAATAAGTGTAATTACTGCGAAATCCCCATCCAAACAAACACATCCAAAGGTTTGATATCTGTCAGGCAGACGCAAAAGTCAATATATAGCCTACCGCAAAATCATGAATTATTTGACCATGGTTTATCATTCACGTTCAATTTTACAGCCCTACTTTGCAAACTGTGTCCCATGCAGGATGGCGGGCCACTGATGTCTCAATTCCGATTATTCGACACTATGTGCTATGTTTTTACCTATCTTCTAGTGTCTTTTATGTTACCCAAATCAGATCCCTGTGGAAGACCTGGCCTGTTTGCACCGCACCACTCGCATCCCCGTTAGTTAAGCCAGAGTTTAAGTGTTTACTCCTGGAAATATTTTATTTCTGATATGCTCTGATAGAGCGGTAAATGGAAAAAAATCTATTTTGATAACATAATAAACATATTTCTGTAATTATTATAAGAGTGGGTTAAGCTTATGAATTTCCTTTGATTTGTATTTATTTTAGAGTCACCAAGGCCTCTACAACATTTTTGTTCAAGCATGTCACCAGGAAATAAGACTATCAGTTCGACAGATTATCAATATATACATTTTAGTTAAATCCTATAAACATTTATGAAGATGTTTTAGGGGAGGTATCATTTACCTGTTATACCTTTTAAAAAATGAATCCAACAGTTAAAATCTGTCATTGATTAATTGACTCTTTATTCCTAGAATTAGATTTTGTACTAAGAATAACCATTTATTTCTACCATAACCTATATAATTAGATTTTGTACAAACAATAAACATTAATTTCTACCATATTCAGTGGAAATAAAACATTAAGGGCTTTGTCTCATTCTAAAACACATTTTATCATGTTGTTTCAAGCTGAATTTGGTATTGATCGCGTTGGTCTGTCAGTCTGTTTGTATGGTTGTCTTCCCGTGTCTTTTCTAACCTTGTGGAAAAATAATTTATATATGACAACCAATACATTTGAAAAGTACACCCTTTGCACCTAATGTATCTTCTCATACAATAAATTAGTTATGACCAAGCTTCAACATAGGGCCTACATATTTTATTTTGTTGGCCCTTCGACGTCTAGTGGTTTTGGTTGGGGTTAACGCTGTGCTCAGGTGTATTTCACCTATATGATAGCAAGCCGTCAACAATGGGCATCACTGGCAACATCAAAGACAAGTAAAAAAAAAAGACACACGAAAAAAAAATGTAACCTTGATCCCGTTTGATATCAATATGGGAAATCTTACAAGCTTATTTGCACGTGGTAGTTTATTCAACGTTTAAGTTAATTGTATGTCTTACCTGATTCATTCTAGAACGTATCTGTATACAGTGTTTCGAGAGCAGTACCACCGATGATTTACAAACTTAACTGATAGTGATAAGACTAGACCTTCCAGTATACTATAACGAAGAAGAAGACAAATGTCCTCAGGCGGACCACATTATCCGTGAGGGACGTTATGTGTGCGTCAGCCAATACACACTACTACAACGTTTCTAAAGAAAGGAATATTAACCATGTCCTCTTCTTAAAGTCAACAGCGGGCACTGAAGAGTATCACAGAGAGCCTGGTTCGTTCTGAATTCGGTCGATACTCTCAATTCCACGTTGACCCCACACAGTCACACTATTTTACTCCCTTGAATCAGCCTGTCCCAAGTATAGGATTATCGTTGGAAATCCATTCTTATACAATAACACAATGTCATTGTAAAATTACCCCAAGTCAATAAAACAGACGAGACTAACCGAAAATGTATGTTGTGCTGTGCCCAGTCTCCTGACAATTATGGAATTCCCTTCGTTCAGTGTAAGATTAGAAGTCAGTCGGCGCTGTACTGTGAACAGTTAGTCTGAACATATAGCGCTGTCTTATATATAATGTCTCATTAGTATTCCATCTGTAGCTGATCAATATTGATCATCGATCGATCATATATACATGCTTAGCTCTACGAATCTACCTGTGATAGTTTCTCGACAATATGTATTCAACAAGTTCAACAAATGGACGTCTATATATTTTTTATAAATGCACAGGTAGAAAATGTGACTTGCCTCCACCAGGGATCTTTATGTTAAAGCCGTTGCAAATCAGTCTTTATTTATTGGTTTTCACATTTAGTTGGAAACAGAAGCATTTCTGAATATTTTATGTCGCCAATAAAATGAGATGCCTAAATGCTCCAGAACTTTCGTCTTAACATTCAGAGCGTACACAGTGAAAAATAGACTTAATTATACAAGAAAAACTTAAATTGTTATACTTTTTCTTGCAGCGGAACCAGACAGATTTTCTTAATAAAGAAAGGTGTCCAAGAGAAGAGAGATTTAGCTTATTCTTTCTTTGTCAAAACCTAATTTCTGACTAAGGAAAAGCAAAATTTCTAGAACTAGAAAAGTCCGAACATGTCTCTTTAGTGCCAGTTGGGATTGGGCCAATACACAATTTACATTTCAAGAAAACTATACAGAACGATTAGGATTGGATACAAAATTCTTATTGATGCAAATTAAAAAAGATATAAAAATATGCTATTGAATTTTTGATTTATTATTTAGTCAACGCTGCTAATGTAGTGTTTATTTTTTATATGAAAAAATGAAGTAGATGAAATAATTAACATCAGT
>JAVFBY010317975.1:0-10164 GCA_034781015.1 Tonicella lineata
AAATGTTCACGCCACAGCGTAGCTGAAATACCGCTGAATGTGACGTAAAACACTAATCAATCAATCAATCAATCAACTACAAACTCCACATTATTGTCAATATGATAATAGCTCCCGGATAATAAAAATATCCTTCAAAATTTGGCGATCGGAAAATACATTTGATTGATTTCACCATAGTTTTTTGTGCTTAAAACTACGATCGTACAGGTTGAATCTGACTGGTAACTGTAATTTTCATGTAATTGAAATGTCATTGCAACATCCCTAGAGTGGTTATAAGTTATTATAAACATCTGTCCTGCTTGTAAAAAAAATGCACTTGAGGATAAAACCATCCATCCGCTTTGTTTAAAAGATTCTTCGATAACAAAAACGCTCAGGTCCATGCGTATTCCATCTGCATACCAATAAATCGCCTCTATGTTTTTACAGCAGTTACACATCAATGAGTAATTTGTTATATATCATATGTATTTAAATAGACAGACTATGTGCTTATAGTGGCGTGCTTTCATATGAAATCTCTGCTAAACCAAATTAATGATGGTTTCACCGGCGTGATAACGCCAGCGTTACTAATGTATGTTTGTTTGATTTGTGTTTAACTTCGTACTCAGAGAGGTATTTCACATATATGACGACAGACCACCAAGCCACGGGGCGGGCCGTACTAATGTATGTGTGTACGTACATATTTAGATATACGTCCAACGATTAGCCATATCTTAAACGTTCTCCCCAATGGTCTATACCACCAAATTGTCTTGAGGTCTTGCGGGACCCCTAGGCCGATTTTGAGCAAATGTTTTTTCAAAGCTTATTATGACAATGAATACCAAAGAGAAGCATATACATCTATATATTTTTGGAAAGCTTTGATTCTTAGGAATATAAATATGTACATGTCTTGAAGATCGAATCACTACTTTATATTAATTACAATTTGATAACGCCTCGACAGAGAAAAATACAGTGCATTATTCGAAGCCTTTTTCCAGGAGTCTTATATGTATTAAATAAGTGTATGTGATACAAAAGAATTAAATCTGTATGTATCTCAAATACTACAAAATGCAGCATATCACGTATCACAAACACTATGTAAACGCCTACTAATTAATTATAGCATATGTCCTTAAACTTACAATGATCCTTATGTAGTTACCCGTTTACAGTCTAGAGTCCAGCAACTGCACAATTCTCTCTTTTTTTCAAACGTACATTATGTTATATGAAAACCTTGTATTTCTCAGGAGACACAGGAGCAGTCTTTGGCCTAAAGTGTTTCCCGTCTAATAAAGTTATGTTTAAACCAAGCAGCCGATTTATCTATTGTTTTTAATGTTGCACGTGAGTTTAATGGTGGTTTCCTCCACCTATTTGACTAACACAGTGAAATACACCTGGTTAAACGCCAGACAGATAACCATCCAATCACTCCGAGTTTGATTATGGTTTATACGCGAATACAACATTGTTATTAAAACTATATTGACGTCCGACATTAAGGTATGTTCAATGTTATTTGACAAATGGCAACATACATTGTATAACAAAAGAAACTAATCCCCTGTGTGGGTGGTGCTCTATTTTGGGTTTATGATGATGAAGTTTGATGTTAAATCTATTATTGTACGTTATTTATTATTATTATTTTCTATTATTATTATTTTAATTTTTTAAATTTTATTTAAATGTACTATGTATTAATTGTTCCTTTTTATATGGACTGCCTGAAGTCTGAAATAAAATAATATATATAATGATATTATCTTTTTCGAGTAAAATTTGTAATAGTTTGTTTTCTTGTTCCACAGATGAAGAAATTAAAAGAATTAACGAAACCAGAGTTGTTCTGGGATCACATATCGGGATTTTTCAAGAAAAAGACAAAAACGGAAATACAAAGTTTCATGAAACAGCGAAAAACCTGGACAATCCAAGACTATCCAATTGAATTAAACCCTTTCACTGTTTTCATACAGAGACAAAGGTCCCAACAGTTACCACGTCTGTACAGTTACAGAATAAATCATAAATACCAGACCAATTACCCAAAGGAATTTAACCCCTTCGATGAAAGATAGTACCCAGCTTTAAACCCTTTTCAGGATGAAGATTATCCAAGTCACCTTAATCCTTTTGAGGATGGAGAATATCCCAGTCATCTTAATCCTTTTGAAGATGAGGATTATCCCAGCCATCTTAATCCCTTTGATGATTCTTAGACGCCACTGGACAATGCATTCTCGCTATTGAATGTTATAATAACTATATCACGGAAATTATATTAACCACTTGTACAGTTTATCATTCATATTACAAAACACAGAACTTTTTTTTTAGCAAAGTTTACGGATATTTAAGTCTATATATTACGTTCTGCATTATGAAGTTATTGTCTGGTTTAATATCTTTTAAAATGATTATTAATGACCGTTTAAAATACCATTCTTGAAAGTATAAAAAAAAAAACACCAGATTTCCGTGGCATGTGAATCCCAGGCAAAGCTTGAGCAATATTAAAGACTAAAATACGTACGCTCATGTCTAACATTTTCTAGGTTAGGGATAATTTGAAATAATTCTGAAAAAACTCTCAGTTTGATCGAAACTTATTACTCCACTGACTCCTGACTTCACAACGTCAACCAAAACAGTTAAAAGTGGGGACGCGGGAAAACACATTAAACAATTGGGTTTCTTCGGAAACTTTAGATAACATTTGATAATTAACTACATATAAACTTATTTTAGTTGTCCACGGAAAAGAATGCCGTACATTACAAAATGTGTTGTAACGTATTCATGGGGGAATCCATGTTTGACCAAACCCCTTTTGCAGTGGAGGCGAACAAGTTAATATGTATATGCCTGGATGAAGCCTTTGAAGTCAGCCGGCTTTATAACGGTTCACATTTGAACCGCATACACTAGATAGATCACCATAATCTGAGCAGTGATATCTATAATTATACACATGAATGTCAACATTGAAGTTCAGCTATAAAGATATATTCCTTGGGTGTCTACATTAACCTCAAAACTATCGTAGTCAGAATTCTTTAACTCTTTAACTTCATTTCCCCATTTATAAAATTGCTACTTTCTCTATTTTTACCATTCGCTGCCGATTTGTAATAAGCCCCTTTCCGGATTTGAATATTACGTAATTCAGACACTGAACACTATAACAATCGCAGGTTGTTCCTACCTCCAGTGAGGTCTATATCGATTTATTGAACTGCCGAAAGTGTGATTTTACGATTCTTTGCCGATTAGCCATTAATCGTTTCCCGATTCATAAATAACGTAAGTCAGACAATTTGAAGGCCCACTAACCACTAAATGGCCTAAAACTATTTTAAAAGAAAAATCGGCAAGTTTCTGTACTTTTCCCAGACAGAAAAAGTTACGAAATTTCCATATTTCCCATAAACTGAAAGTTTTGATTTCCTATTTATCTTTAAAATCAAAACGTTCACTACAAAATACGGCAGATAGATATGTGTTGTTGTTGTAGCAGTCTACGATAACTGGATAAAGTGATATATATCTTTGGTCTATTATGACCCTTAGCGACAAATTACAACGACGGGAAACATTCCATTATATATTTTAAGTAACGATGGGTCATTTAAGTGATAAATCGTGTGCTTAAAATATGTTCAGCTGTTATAACGTTTACCGGTTAGTGATGTGGCTTTAACTGCACGACAAACCTAAGGTTTTCTCTGGGTCCGTTTCAAGTCCATTCCGCATTTTAAAAACTTAAACTTTGTATATTTTACAATTCGGTGCCGAAAAACCCCAGGTTGCCCCTAGTTCCGGTTTAGGTCAATTCCCGATTCCTTGGATCTCAGCTTTGGCTATTTTACGTTTCGGTGCCGATTCGCTTTCTATCCGTTTCTCTACTCGCAAATTGCGTAACTCAGAGAATTTCACTTTGGAACAAACTCACGTTTTCTTTCAGTCCAGTGTAAGTCCATTCCCCCAGACAGCTTAACACCAGAACAACACCCAAATTGTCCCCAACACCAGTTTAAGTCAATTCTCGATTTATCAAACTGTCGCTTTGACTATTGTACGATATGGTGCCGATTCGCTCTTGACCCGTTTCTCGATTCCGGAATTTCGTAACTCAGACAATTTTACATTATAACGATCCAAGGTTCTCTCTGGGTGCAAGCATTCCCCAGTTTTTAGCTATTTAACGATTCAGTGCCAATTCGCTATTCACCCGTTTTCCGATTCACGAAATGCGAAACTCAGACAAAAAAACAGGTTTTCTCTGGGTCAAGTTTAAGTCCACTTCCCGATTTAAAAAACTGACATTTTGTCGATGTTACAATTCGGTCCTGATTCACATGCATTCTGTAATTTAGACAGTTGAACATTAGAACAACCCCAAGTTGTTCCTATGTCCAATTTAAGTCCGTTCCCGATTCAATGAGCTTCATCTTTGGTTATTTTACGATTCGGTGCCGATTCACTTTTTTTACCCGCTTTCCGATTCCTTTTCCCATTTTGAAAACATTAATTTTGTCGATTTAACGATTCGGTTCCTAATCCAATTCGCAAATTGCGAAAATCGTACAATTTAAGACTATAGAACAAATCCAGGTTATTCCTAGGTCCAGTTTAATTCCATTCCAGATTCACTGATCTGCAGCTTTGGCTATTTTATGATTCGGTGACGATTCGATTTTCAACAGTTTCCCGATTGGCAAATTGTGTTACTTAGACAATTTCACTTTAGAACAAGCCAGGTCCTCTCCAAGCACTTTTTCGGTCCCTTTCAGTTTTCTTAAAAGTTTTATTTTTTCTATTCTACTATTCGGCGCTGATTAGACTTCTGACTGTTTATCGGTTAACAAATTGCGTAACTGAGACAGTTTATCATTAGAACAACAACAGGTCCTTTTTATGTCTGTTTAAGTCAATCCCCGATTCATTAAACTACCGCATTGGCTAGTTTATGATTCGCTGCCGATTCGCTGTTTGCCCGTATCTCGATTCGCGAAGGGCATAACTGTGACAGATAAACATTAAATAATGCTAGGTTATCTCTATGTCCATTTTATTAAGTCCATTCCCAGTTCGTAAAATTGGCACTTTGTTTATTTTACGATTCGTTGTTTCTCGTTTCCCCTTTTTGGACACCAAATGTATGCAGACATTCCTACACATTTTGAAATAGACTCTTCCAACATCTGAATTGGGGAAACAGTAACGACCCTTTAAATTTAGACATGCTGACACCCCTACCCATTTTGAAATGGACTTAACCAATTTTTGAATCGGGAAATGGGAATTGGTAATCGGACTCGAACTTCTCGGACATTCCTTTTTTACAAGGCTATATGAGTGACGTCACTATTCTCTGTGTATTCTATTTTTACCCCCTGGTGAACGGGGTCTAGGAATTGCCCACTCTCTTGTTGGCGATTTTGTTGTTGTTGTTGTTACACTAACTTAATGGACTATTCCTCTGCCAATAATGTTAGGATTGTTCTGAAATTTGGACAGTATATACCTAGTAGTAATACGCAAGTCACAACGGAGCCGAAATTTACTTTTTCCTGCTCGTTCTTGTTCTTGATGTTGATGTAACCTTTACTAAATGGACTATTTATCTGTCAATTATGATATGAATGATCTGAAAATTGAAAAGGATATACCTGATGGTAATACGCAAGTCATAACGGAGACGGAATTTTCAATTTTTCGATCTTGTTCTTGTTGTGGATGTAACTTTAACTAAATGGACTATTTCTCTGTCAATAATGTTAGGATTGCTCTGAAAATTGGGAAGTATATACCTGATAGTAATACGCGAGTCATAACCGAGTCAGAATTCTCAATTTTCCCATTGTTGTCTCAAAAAGGAAGTTTATAAACGGACACATCACAATTGTCAAGTCTTTGAGGCATTTGTCTATTATACATGCATCAAAACCTGCAACCACAAGATTAGTATTTGTTTATACATGCACATCCTCAAATGTCAAGGTGTTAGGGCATGTATTATTAATACATGCCTCATCACCTTGACATGTGTGCCTGTAGTTACAGTAATCGTATTTGCTGCTGGCCACGGGGTATGTCCCGCAGTGCGGACTTGTTTAGCTGTTTTTTACGTGAAGCCCAAATGAAACAAGCAAACACACAACCACCTCAAATCTTGCCGAATGTAAAAAAACGGGCGCCCCGACATTCGGCATACAAATGTCGAATAACGGACGACTCGGTATTTGACATTCAACCCAATAAAATACGTTTCAGCGACCAAAAAGTGAGTATTTGTATCCCCATGACTGACCATTAATAGGTAGGCAACCGTGTCGAACGCAGGTAGCCTATCATATATGTATGTGTGTTTTGCTGTTCCTAATTCAAAGATGACGGTGAACTGCCCAGGACGCTTCTACTCTCGTAAAGGTGAACATTATTCATATGCTACAGCTAGATACTTAGATTGTAAGAAGTGTACTTTGGACGGATAGCAGGTCCGTTTTAAGATGAACATGTATGGCTCAGTGTGAGTAATGACCCCCGTCCCGTTCCACGTTCGATAGGATATGTTTGCTCTATGGTTAAATCTAAATGATTATCATGTGAGTTTCATGAGATTTGACACGATCTGCTTTTACTTTTATTCGGTGCCTAAAAGACAAGAAGTCAAAAATCGTAGATTGATGTTTCTACCACCGAATCGTAACAGTTTCGTCAACATTCTCACATATTTCCGTTAAAATAACTATGCATATGAAAAACCCAATGTAAGACCATATACCTATAACTATAGTAGACATTTTATGAATTTATAATGAGCTACAACACATATAGCACCTGTCGTTATAAATTTACCCTGTATTTAAAATGCTCTAAATATTGATTGTAAAAATCCGTAGGCATTGTGTTACACATGGCGTAGTCGCTATAGTCTATTTTCTATTATTATATGTAAACACATGTACACAGTTTACTCGTTTGTTTTAATTAAATACTCTACTTTTGGATGATGAGTATTTAAAAGGTAAATGAACATGCGTGTATAGTAAAACAAATCTCTGGACTTTGAGACTCTGTTATCTAGATTATATAGTGATTGGTCTACATTGTTAAGCACGGATTGTGACCTATGGTTGTACACTGTTAGTGACACAGGATGACCTACATGTAAATGTGTATGTAACATATGTTATTTCGTATTTCTTGTTAGCGTCCTTCAAATAATGACATCTCCACAGCAGTAATATTGAAAGGGTTATTTCTTGGTGGCTTTCATCCTCGAGTAACATATTTACTGGGGTTACATTTAATGTGATATTTCTTGGTGTTTTCCTTTGAACAGTTACATCTTTACTGCAGAACATTTAATGTGATATTCCCTGGTGGCTGCCTTCCTCGAGTAACATCTTTACTGGAGTTACATTTAATGTACGTCATATTTCTCGGTGGCTTCCTTCGAAGAGTGACATATTTACTGCAGTTACATTTAATGTACGTGATATTTCTCGGTGGCTTCCTTCGAAGAGTGACGTCTTTACTGCAGTTACATTTAATGTGATATTTCTTGATGGATTCCTTCGAACATTGACGTTCTTACTGCAGTTACATTTGATCTGATATTTCTTGGTGGCTTCCTTCCTTGAGTGAAATATTTACTGCAGATACATTTTATGTTATATTTCTTAGTGGCTTCCTTCGAAGAGTGAGCGACATCTTTCTTCCTGAAGTGAAACTTTGTTTGAATGATATCCGACCAATATCCGTCCTGAAGTGACAACCCTTCTGGTGTGTCATCCTGGCTGAAAGGACAGCCTTTGTGGTGTAATCCTTTATGGCGTTCCATTCTAACTGAATTGTCAACTTTTCTGGAGCTACATCCTTCGTGTAAAGCGACATACTTTCCGTTCTGAAGAATCTTGGCATATTTGATAAAGTGGCATCGTTTGACATTCGATAGACACCCTCATTTGTTGTGAAGCTGAGTATTATATTTACTAACAAAATAACTACTTGAAAACGCGTTCCCTAACTGTACTTCACTATCCCATTTGTATTGCCATCATTATCTGTGAAAATGAACCGCCGATCAATGTACTCAATGGAAGAATCTGAGCCGAACTTAGAAGAGAAAAACAACAAACACACTGAGAAAGATTACGGCACGACACACGATTATAAAGGTATGTATCTGCTATTCTACTACTTAGCCGCTCATTTCGACGCTTTTGCAGAAGTAATGGATATTCACAAATTGCTATTTCAAGCATTTGACAACTGGCGTTAAAA
The DNA here is from genome assembly GCA_034781015.1 of Tonicella lineata. Lineage (NCBI taxonomy): Eukaryota > Metazoa > Mollusca > Polyplacophora > Chitonida > Mopaliidae > Tonicella > Tonicella lineata. The sequence continues at coordinate 8,305 of JAVFBY010317975.1, forward strand.
TATGGTCTTTTTGTTACCTATTGCGCTATTAAAAAGATAAACTATATATACCCATTTATAAATTGAGAGTTTAGTGGTCGTAACGCCACGCATCTTTTTGTGCTATTTGTCCACCGATGTTACTCCTTCACAAGTGTTTGGTCTCGCGCCATATTGACTTATTGTAGTTTTAAAATGCAATGTTGCATTGGTTTGACTTTGCAGGATGTTTACTTGGCATCAGGCATTACCCATTTGCATCATCCATTTGTATAATTTTTGGACCAGGAGCTTATGTCCCACACTTGCTACCCTTCTTGTTGTCCATTAAGGGACGCTGGTGACAAAAACTAACTGTCCATTCACACTGTGATTTGTAATAACAACTCTAGGCTATAACAACTCTAGGATTCAGCGAATTTTGATAAATTTGATTGGCAGAGACGAATCTCGACCAATCAAAACACCCCAAATTGGGAGATTCCGCAGTAGTTGTTAATACAATGTATCGCGTCGTGCGATCGGGAATTTATCTTTCCTTGGTTTTTCTTATTGTGCTAGCGTCAATCTGTTAGGTTTATTACATCAGATGTATTTATTATGCTTTTTGATAGAATATTGATTTTATAGTTTTTGAATCACCTTCGTATATGATTCTTCTTTATTATTCATATACCAGTGAAATATCAGGATTTTCTTCAAACATAAAATTCATATTTTACTGTGTAATAACAGTTTTGCAATTACATTCCTCAGTGCACTGACCTTTTTCTCCCATTTACTTTACGTCTCGTGCATTCGTTTTTATTATGACGTTCTATATGAATGCGTGTAATTTCGTAACGCAACACATATGTGACATTATTTGACGTCATGTTTAAAATAGCGTTATTCTATTTGTAGTCACGTTTCGAACAACGTTATGCTAGTCTGAACCGTCTGAAATGAAATTGTCATAGACAATTTGGAAAAAACGTTGGAATTTAAGAATTTATTGACGATATAAGTAGAAAAAGAACATTGCACAGTGAAGTTTGAATACCTTTGTATTGCTCTCGTGGATGGTATATGATTGAGTTTGATGTATTTACATGATGGGCTTGGCTTGCGGATAAAAATCGAGACAAATCCGCATATAACTGACAGTGTCACCTATGTCGTCGGCAGTGTAATTGTGAGTCAATGACATAGGTGTCACTGTCAGTTATGAGTTACATTTTGATCTTCTGACCAACTCCAATTCCAATTTGTATTTCAAAAGAATTGTTTACATGTCTTGTTAATAGAAGCAGATCTGGCCACTGGCAAACATGACAGGAAGAAAAACTCCCTTAGAAATTTAGTGGCTTTCTGGTAGGTATAATGAACATTTGTTATCTCTGCAAAGTTATTTTTAAATAACATGGATGCCCAAAATCAGCTTTTATCAGCAAATTCAGAGAGCTATACGATTTGTCCATAAATAAAAACAGTAACGTCGAAATGAAAATGTGTCAATGTGGAATTAGCTTGTATACTAGCCAAATTATAATTCGAAGTAAAGAAGACGTGCTTTCCGACATTGCAAAGGGCGTCATTTTTCCTCACTCTATAATATAAACAAGCTCATGCTGTATCGCATTTCGGCAACAATTAAAAGTGACCGAAGACCATCGCTAAGGTTTGGCATAAGATTTAATAAGATACCAATCATATGCGAAAATAATTGCGCTAATTCGTCGATTATACGGACAAACCTTCGTTATGCTAAGGTATGAATGTCAACCAAAACCGTGCTTTACCGGAGTTGTCTTTTTAAGTGCAAAGTAATTTTCTGCCTAAATATTAATATACTAGTGTAGCAATATCCTTGATTTCCTAGTAAAAAAAAAGATACATAAC
>JAVFBY010318086.1:0-10163 GCA_034781015.1 Tonicella lineata
AAGTAAGGTTTATTTCTATACCAAAATTATGGGTAAATTATGGGTGAATAATGAGTTAAACAAATTTCAGATACTCCATCTGGCTGAGAAACCAACCGACCCATAGCCTTGTTCTACTGAAAAAGGCTATAGGTCCCATAGCTAAGTCGTTTAGTGCTGTTGTTGTCGTTATATAATACACTGTTAATTGTACAATTGTTTCCTTTTACAGAGCTTTAATATAATATATTGACTATCGGATAGTTAAAGTAGACTGAATCTGTACACTCAATAACTATACGCTTTGTCAATCTCGTTCTGCTATATACGTGTAGCACTTGTTGTAGATCTGACGTTAGTGTTTGTCGTGTTGCGGCTTGAATTGTCTTTGGCCTAAGTTATAAAGTTTTGCCTATCTTGCTCAGACTTCTATGTGTTGTCTTTTCTCTTATTTCTAGTACATGTATGACCAATAAGGGTGACTTGTTTTTTGTTTGTTTAGCCCAGTATCAGGGTTGTCACTTTAAATAGGTCCATATGCTTCACGGTCACCTGGATCTGACGGTAAGAGTTGGATAGTAAATTTAAAAAATGCACATAAAAAATAAAACAAATTTAAAAAAACATATTTTTATTTGTTATTTACTATCCAACTCCTACGAGCCAGGTATCATACATGAATGGAAGTATAATTCACATACAAATTGAACCTTTCGAAATGAGATAATTTATGTTGAGGCTGAACTACTTCCGCGTCTTTTGGGTTTGTAGACCTACTAGCTGTACTCGCACCGCTTCACTGTTCCAACCAAACTTTGAGTGATAAGTTGCAGTGCCAGAAAAGGCGTCAGAAAGTGACCCCTATTGTTAATGCCCTTTCAAAATATATACTAGTATATGGTTAAATTGTGGGGTCTATCTCTTTTGGTTTGGGAGAAAAATGCACACAGGCAGATGAAAGTGATCCCCATGTTTTATGTGCCTAAAACCTTCTCTAGGTCATGTCCTTTCAGGATATATATGGTTTGTGGGGGTCTATTTCTTTGGGTTTGTGAGAAAATTGCACACAGACAAACACACACGCAGACAGACGCCTCTCTTTAATAGATATACTAGCTGTACCCGCACCGCTTCGCTGGTCCAACCAAACTTGAAGTGATTAGGTACAGTACCAGATGGAGGAGTAGCAACAATCTAAATGGGTCCAGGAAGTGACCACGCACAGACATACGAAGTCACCCTCATTTGTTATGTGCCTAAAACCTTCCCTGGGTCAGGCCCTTTCACAATATATATGATTTGTGGGGTTTATCTCTTTTGGTTTTGGAGCAAAATGCACACAGACGAAAGTGACCCCCATTTTGCATGTGCCTAAACCTTACCTAGGTCATGTCCTTTCAGGATATATAAGGTTTGTGGGTTTATCTCTTTTGGTTTGAGAGACAAATGCACACAGACGAACACACAAACAGACAGACACCTCTATTTGATAGATTTAGATGTAGTAAACAAAGGTACAGACCACATTGACTTGTCTTTGATTACAGCCTGGACTAAGGATGACACTCAGTTAAAGTGTGACTAACCTACATTTACATGTATGTGAACTCAAATCACTGGGTAAGTCAAGTGGGTATGTACACTAGGTCAGAGTTTGTTTACATCAGAGGAAATAATTAAATCCAGCTAGACACTTTATTTTCTTTCTGTAAACTCTCTGAAAGTTTGAACTTTCCTTTTCAAGAGATAATTAACTGTTTATCATGACAACAATGTCCTTGTCCTTCCATGAACCAAAAGTTGTCTATATGGAATGACTTGTTTATTTTGTTTATTTATATGATGTTAAGATTAACAGCTGGACCAGAGCATCATGATTAAGTTTTCTTAAACATATCTGTCCTTGTTAACAAAGGGATGCGTACCTGTTATTTGAAGCCGATAGTAGATTGTCATATACAGGAATATTAAATTAATGTGGAACAAATCCTTTATGTAATGGGGGTTAAGCCGGATCATTGAGTGACTTGTAAACAATAATAGCTTTTTGAAGATTAACCCTTTGAGATCTGACTACTTTTTACACCATCTGCCGTCATGGCCTGACTACTTTTTGGGCAACAACAACATTTTTTCAAATGCGATTTTGAGGGAGAAGAATTCATGTAAAGTCAAAACATATAATATATAATTTGTAGGAAATTGAATAAGCTTTCAGAATATAATAATCCTACTGTAATAGAGATAAGGATTCATATCTAGTCAGTATTTTGAGAGGCTGCACCCTCAAATGGTGCCGGGAAGGGGGAGTTCGGGGGTCAGGATGGGGCGTCACATGAGAAATTATCCAAATTTAGATTTTTGACTTGAAATGTCTCTTTTACTTACATTTGATATACTCATGATTTATCTGACTCATCGCCCCCAATCACTAACGGCTTGAAGTTCCTCTAGAACCGATCTGAACTTTAACCTCCCCGCCATTATCAGCTGACCACGAAAACAAAAGAAAATTCCACGTCGAACTCGGTAAAACTACAGCTATCAAGAATGCCGCCTATCAACTTGCTATAAATAGAAAAGGTCTTCCCCAGGCACACGTGACTGCATCTGTTGACATTAAAAATAACCTAATCCCCGGGATTACTGTGTAGGCCCCCTCGCGCGTCATTTGACACACATTCGACTGGAGTCGAGCTTCGGCCGTGAAACGAGTTTTTCATACTCGACTGGAGTCGAGCTTCGGTCTCAAAGGGTTAAGTTGGCACGAGATAGTTGGCCATCATATCATTTGGAAGAGATCTTTGGATGGAGTTTGTTTAGGTCGGTCCAAAATTAATCGTGCAGCAGTTTTTTTGGAGCTTGTTTAATCCGTTAAGCATTTGATAACAACGATTTGTGTTAAACATCGAATTGATGAAAGTCCAGAAACAGTTTTACAAACATGGCTTACATGTACATGTACATGATCTTCCCAGGATAGATTTTTATCAATGAAAAGTCCCAGTAGTTTTGTACTTTAACAGTTTCAACCAAAGTATTTTTCGACACAAATATTCATTAGTTTTTCGTGTAGATTTTGTCTTGACTGATTTATTAACATTTTATTACCCTCACACCACTTGGAGAATAATGTGCGCAAATCTTCCCAGCATAGATTTTTATCAATGAGAAGTCCAAGTAGTTGTACTTTTAACAGTTTCAACCAAAGTATTTTCGACCCAAATATTCAATGATTTTCTGTGTAGATTATGCCTTGACCACTTTATTTACATTTTATTAGCCTCACACCACTTGGAGAATAGGGTGTGCAAACAGCTTTTCCTTCTCTATTTCATGTTATTTGTTATCTGCAGAGCCTATAGGCTGAAAGGAGCACAATGTCATGTTGTGATATCAAATTTTGGGGCCACCTGCTGTTCAGTCTAGAAATTATAACAGGCAACCAATAGCACTGCTTATGCACTTGGAGCAATGCAATACAGAATTATTAAACTTTGTTTCTATTTGAGCTATAGTTTTAGAAGAATAGTGGATTGTAGTGTCATCCGCCGCATAAGTTTTACTGTTCCAATCTCATTAAGGTGCACCATTGGTTTTAATATCATCTATTCTTGGTCAAACACCACGTGACGCCAAAGATAACACGCTGACTGTCAGTCTTTGTAAGATAAGCAACGCGAGAAAACGCGTGAAAAGCCCCAACAAGCCAATCGTGCACCTAACTCCTTAAGGCTCTAACCTCCGCCCACGGGCAAGTCTTCGCCCATCGAATGATACTGGTGATACTAGCTAGATCATACGACAGAGTAAATGTGTCCCAAATCTCAGCTTTAGATGATTAGCGGTTATGTTAGTAAAGTCAGTCTGATATTCAGCCTCAATTAATGAATGCTCCCCTATGAACCGAAAACCGCGAACCGCAGACTAACTTATAACACCTACATCTGACCTCGATTTCAACTTATCTTTAATGTTACTCCGGTCAATAATAATGTGACATACAAGTGGCCATAATTCAAGTTACATACATACGTTTTGATATAGTTTTCAAAGGAGAGATAAAGGACAAAAGTTTGTTAAATGAGCTGTATGCATTGTACATATCTAGTTTATTATTTCGCCACCTGTTACAGTTAGTATGTTCTTTTTAATCCCCAAACACATTTAATGGGAAGACATATCAATATATAATGTCATCTTAGTACTTTATTAATATTCATTAGCACAGATCTTGTCTTATGTCTATCGTCCATCATCCGAACACATGGTATCTCAAGACGTATACACGTACAGAGACACCCATCTTCACAAGCCACGGTTAATATCTCTGTATTAGCCTTGGCACAAACAGGCGGCCAGGTTGTTATCTGGTTTTATCTGGGTAAACTAAGGGCACATAATCTAGTCCAACGAGGGTAGCCACTGATCAATGAAAATAGTCGTTTTGACAGCACAGCTACTCAGACGATGTAAACAACCAGATGAAATAAACATGGCCATGTTAAACTGAAATATCAAAACAAATACACGTGACTGCTGTGTGTTAGAGAGTCGCTGATTGGGTCTCTATGGGTGTTTGCACGTGACCGAAAAAGCGTCTCTAATTGGGGGCAATGACAAATCGACAATTTCAGGGAAATCCAGTCAGAGCACATAACTAAAGCCTTTTATCGCATGGTGTCTCTATCCGTGTCTACGTCTAGAGATACCATGTGTTTGGATGATGCGGTATAAGACTGCTATGGCCAAATTTCCTTTTTTTTATTTCCACAGTCAGCGACGCTCGATCCCGTTAACAGTAGGCCCTAGTCATTTGTATTTGTTTGATGTTCCGGCACATGCAAGAACGCCTCGTAGACTCAATAAATAACTTAACAACTTGATACCATTTTGACTGTCGATAGAAACCACGCGCTTGATCTTGTGGAAGTTGAAGTCGAGTGCTGCTTTTTGTCATAATTTCTCGACTCCAGTCGTACTGGTGAAACGGCTTATTTAATGGTTAGTGAATTCAGAGGCGTTGCATTAGATTATCTGCCGAGGTAACACCAAAGAGTATAGACGTCGATAACACGTTCTGCATGTGAAATATGCAACTGGTAATTCAAAGGTTTTACCCTTGGCTTGCGAAGATGTCTTTCGTCCTGTATTTGTGGAATTGTGGTACGTGGTTTCCGCCAGGCATTGACTTGTCACGCTGTCATTTGGCTATACTAACAGGAACTGATTCCACAAAGCAATTTATATTAAGTAAAAGTTTTGGAATCGACCTGATTTACCTACTTTTGCTTTTTTAATTATAATATTGGGGATTTAGTTAGGCTGCATGATGTCACTAGGTATGCATTCTTATTATATCTGTAAGACTTTTTGCAAAACGATTTCAACAAAATTTAAATATTTTGACTTATTTAAGAAATTGTTTTGTCGAATCCGCCCCCGGTGCTATATGGAAGGCCTAATTTAATCCAGGATTAAATGATGTCACGACCGTCGAATGTCCGTCAGCGGTCGGATTCTGAAAACGACGCCTGACTCCTGTGAAAGTTCTTATGAATTGGTCTATCTTCTCCGTTTCTATTGTATGCTTGAACAATATTTGTTATACACTAGAATGCTTGGAAAATAAATGTTTTAAAGTGGAATGCTTGGACAATAATCAATTCACAGAGGAATGCTTGGGCAATAATTTTTCCACAGAGGAATGCTTGAACAATAATTGTTCCACAGTGAAATGCTTTAACAATTAATTATTGACTGTGGGATACTTGCACAATAACTCTTTTACAGTGGAATGCTTGAACAATAATTGTTCCACAGTAAAATACTTGAACTATACCTTTGCCACAGTGGAATGCTAATGCAATAATTGTTCCACAGTGGAATGCTTGGACAACAAATGCAAAGAAAATGAACACTGTAACTTGTCGCGATGTAACTGTTATCAGAGCAATGGGCGTCAGCCCCCTCGGGGGTCTTGAGTATGTTTTGGAGATTGAACACACTGACGACTTACAGAGGAACAGTAAGATTTCAACGTGCAGAGCATTCATATAGCGTTTCACATTTCTCTTGTGTTGTGTCTAGTTAATGTTCGATACAGGCGGGTGGCTGGGTGGGAGCTTCCTGATTTCCCAGATCTGTTTGAGCTAAGGGACATCAGGAAGCATAATTTGTTTTGTGTTTTTCTAACTGTTTTTATTTTCTGTCCTTGTCCTGTCTCGTCTTTTGTGTTGCCAGTGATCGATGTCAAGGGTAGTTTCTTTAACCTATTGGGCTGGCACGCCGTTATATAGGTGAAATACCCCTGAGTACGGCGTTTTACCCCAATCAATCAATCAATGAATGAATGTTTGCCGGAATATTTGTCTGTTTTTTCGAAGCAACTGTCGCAGGAGCAAAATTATATTTTTGTCTAATGTATTCTTTAATTTGTGTGTAGTTTTTGCCGTCATGCCTGGCTGTACCACTGTGGGCTTTGTCACAAGAATTAGATGTCCCTCCCGGTATTGGCTATATAAACATGTTCCTGTCTAACTACCAAAAGGTAGATCCAGAAAGGTAGGTATTAACTCTGCATTCCAACCACAAAAATCAAATCTTAAATCAAGACTTTGACTCATGTTATTTAATGTCCATTTACTTAAAGAATTAAAGAAAAACCAATATCGATAATGTAAAAGCAAAGAAATTGAGAAATTAAAATGAAACTATTTTGCAAAACATTAGGTCGAGCGGTCCAGCAATGAGAGAATAAAGTCACGTGAAACGATGGCGTGTCGATACAGCACAGTCATATGTAGGAAAATTATGAATATGCATGATATTTTCCATAGTTACCGCCATGTCAAGAACGGCAGAGCTGGGAATTCCCAGTTATTCGGGAAAAGGGTCAATGACGTTCCCTAATTTATTCAACATATAACTTCACTATTAACAGTATCTATGGACCTTGTAGATGCAAATGCGTCAAGGTGTTTCACAGAATTCCGGTCGTCTCAATTTCAAACACAGTATCTCGTAACGGAGCAGATGGGAAATAATACGTCCACGCGGCCACGATTGAACACTGTAAATGGTCACACATTTTTGTTAATTAGGATAACACTTTCTAAGTTAAAACAGATTGTAGTTCAGAAATGTTTGCAGTACGAGATTCGAACCCACGACCCTCACAGTCTGACACCTAATCGCCAGCAATAAATTACGACCACCACTTAAGTCAATGACCTTCTGGTGTCCAGGAAGTGTTATCCTTTGGCAGTGAAGCATAGTTTTGAAGAATGAATTACATTTTGATAGTCAATGAAGATCTACATGTAAATAATATACTCACTATATTATTTTGCTGGCGTGAATTGTGAATTTAATTGGTCGATTGTATCTAATGCATATCCCTACACGTACATGTATTGTTTATTCAATTAAATACAATATGGTTTTTTTTCTGCTAATTTTACAACAACAAAAACACATCTCACTTGTGACTATATAATATTAAAGGAACATTTCAGTTTTTGCTTTGTTTCTTTCTAACAAAGATGCTTCTTTCATTTTCAGGGGTTGGGAATTCGAGTAAGTATCTAAGATTTTACTTATTTATTTTTATATGAAAACGTTTGTCCAAACTCTCGATGAGAAAACTGGGAAACTCTTTTCTAAACACAATTAAGCTTGAAATATTTTTTCAGGATCATTTCATATGCGTATTTGCCCACATATCCCTGTTCCCTTATCAGCTGTAAAATAACCGGATTCATAAACTTTTGTTATTATAGGCTTTCAAGCTTATATTGTTCTTGCCCATATTATTATTCTTCTCCACAAATGTCAAGAAAACGGTAACTGATAGAACAAAAATTGTTTTTGGGTATGATAGACATTAAAATTATCTACAAACTGACGCAGCCCGATTGTTTAATTTTGACTTTATTAGGCGGTCATAACGGTGCCAGAATGTTCAATTTTAATATGATTTTCTTGAAAAGTGAGTTTATAATATGTTTATAAATTCACACAGCACAAATATCAAGCCGTTGGGTCATGTATTAATAACACATGCCCCAAAAGCCTGTGCGCACACGATTCATATTTGCTGCTGAACACAGGGTATGTCTCGCAGTGCAAACTTGTTATTATGCGTTTAGTTAAATGGGCGTTTAACGTCGCACTGTCATTTAGGCCTATATTACTCCGGTGTGGTACTTTGAAATACACGCTATTAGACAATTTTACTATCGGTTGGTTGATGGACGCCTACTCTGCCATACATCTGGCATAACAGGCAGACCGCGAAGCTGATTTGTTGTGGAATCTTACACTATTTAAACTTTTAAAGTCAGTGTGCAAAACTATGTCTCGAAAATTCACAAATGTTTTATTTGATTTTCCTGTATTAATCATTGTGCAAAGTGTATAGTTATGTTTTACATCTTTGCTATTTCATTTGTATTGCTCTTGTATTCTGTATTGTTATCAGACCAGTTAGTGGGCCTTTGGCCTGTTTGGATTTTGAATTGAAATAAACATATAACATAAACTGTAAAATTTGCACACTTAATCTAATTGCACTTTTGCACTTTGTTCTGAAAGTTCTGAAGTTGCCGAAGCAAACCTGTCGCGTAGGCCTTCATAGAGAAAGTCTATGACCGCTTAGGTCTACTCTCTTAGTTGGGCCCATCTTTTGAAATCATCGTGGGTCCATTTTCTTGAGCTAATTACAGGCCTGACACGTTTAGCGTTCAGTGTTTGTCTAGTATCATGTTATTCTTAGTTGCCGTGGGGGGCGTTAGTAGTATATAAGGAGCAGAATACCGCGTATGCCTTATTATGTATTCATCCTCCACGAGATTTCACTCCTCACGTCATGCGTTATTATGTATTCATCCTCCACGAGATTTCCATCCTACACGAGATTTCATTTCCATCCTCCACGAGATTTCATTTTCATGCGTTATCATGTATTTATCCTCCACGAGATTTCACTCCTCACGTCATGCGTTATTATGTATTCATCCTCCACGAGATTTCCATCCTTCACGAGATTGACATCGAGAGACCGGTCAAGTACGCTATTTTTACCCGAGTATTAACAACGCCCGAGTCCTCCCCAGCCCACATTTTATTCAAGAATGAGCCACGCTAGCGGCCCTACTACGAGAGCACCCAGTCTACACCACCCACGACCCTATGACCTGGGGTCGGTGTCAACGACCAGACACCAAGTGGGTTGTCTATCATGTCACCAATGTGGTCTTTTATATCAACAGGATCCCCAACCTCATGATCGATTGATATTCGATAAACCACCTAACTTATACCACGACCAGTGACTACTACTTCTGTTACAATTTTTTTGGCACGGATCGGTCCGTGTTAGAGGCTGCTCTGTTCACGATCCCTCTTTCCCACCAACCTTCACCAACCCACTCACCTACCCGAGACATCTACCCCAAGTAACCACCGACCACTACCAGCGATGTTGGGGGACATGTTGTGCTAGACGCTGGGGAGGTAAAATACGCCAAATCGCGCTGTCTACGAAGAAATACAAAAAAATATGTCTGCGGAGGGCCATTGAATGAGTCATTCATTGGTGACGCTGTACTGAGGAGGCCAAAGCCGAAACATGTTTTAAAATGAAAGCCCAACCCCTTACATCAAAACACACACTATAGTATAAACCCACACATAACACGTTCGTTTTTGGTGAGCCCACTTTTTTAAAATCACATCAGTGTATAATAATAATAAAAATCGAACGAAAATCGAACGAGAACAATTACTATATACAGTCTTTTTTCACTTTACAGCAACATCAATTTAGTGTTTCAAAACGGGGCATCGACCAGAAAATGGTGGCCTAAGACGTCATAGACCATGACATCGTTTTCGAGTGGTGGTCCTTCAAACCAAGAGACGATCCGGGTCATAGGGACACCTTGATTTCTGTGTAAGGCGTAGTAGAGGCAATATTGACCACTGACCGCGGTCATGAGGCTTGTTAGCGGTTGCATATTCTAAGTCCAGTCTAACGTCGTCGCATTCAAGCGCTGTGTGATCTGTGGGTCAAGGGGTGGGCGACCGTACGAGTCAAAATATTCACCCTGACCCGTCTGATCGATAAAGACAGCGACCCAATGTTCTCCGGGTCGATCACATGGATCCGTGTTTAAGATATA
>JAVFBY010318197.1:0-10162 GCA_034781015.1 Tonicella lineata
AAGCTTTCCATCTCAACCACTTACAGCACATTCCTATACAGCCGATAGATGACATCCTTAACATAGAATGTGCTGGTGGAGAATCCTTACCGTACATCGGATTCGTCGAGGTTCCTGTTGCCATTAGAGGAGGAGGAGTCAAAGACAATCTCCCCTTAGATTGTATGTTGCTAGACGTTCCAAGTACTAGTTACAACAAGCGTGTTCCGGCTCTTTTGGGTACTAATGTTCTCAATTGTTTCTTAAACGCTTGTAAGGAAGGATACAGTGGACAGTACCTCCAAAAAGTTGCTTTATGCACACCTTGGTATTTGGCGTACAGGACGATATCACTACGAGCGAAAGCTCTGGAAAAGAACAACGGGAAGATTGGTCTTATAAAGTGTATGGAACAAAACAATGTTACCATTCTGCCAAATAATAATGTGACCATTACAGGTCGGGTGTTTAAAGGAATCACTTTCGCAGCTACCTGCGCATTAGTCCAGCCGTCTTTAAGTGCGACTATTGCCGCGGATATCAACATTGTTCCGACTCTACCAAGGATATGGAGATGAATTAATAGACATACACCTATCAAATGTCACCACTAGAACATTGATTGTGAAACCCAGCGCCATCTGATGTGAGCTTCAGCCTCTGATATTGCACCAACCCTTCATTGGTAACCCAGTAGGGCTTCACTGCATTAAACAAGGTGTTGAAGTTGACACTAGTGGCTTGACAGAAGATCAGATACAACAAGTTTATGATGTATTATCCAGGTTCCACGACCTATTTTCCAAAAGTGACGAAGACTTGGGAAACACAAACATGGTGAGACATCGCATAGACTTATACGACAATGTGCCATTCAAACAACGACACAGACGTATACCACCGGCTATGTTCGATGAAGTGAGGAGTCACTTACAGGATCTTGTTTCGGCAGGTGTCATAAGACACTCTCGCAGTCCATGGGCTTCCAACGTGGTGCTAGCCAGGAAGAAAGATGGACGACTGCGCAAGTGCATCGACTACCGACAGCTGAATAATAGAACTGTGAAAGACTCTTATGCATTGCCCAGAATAGAAGAGATGCTTGACTGCTTGGCAGGTATGAAATACTTTTCTGTTTTAGATATGAAAAGTGGATACTATCAAGTTGAACTCTTGGACGAGCATAAAGACCGTACCGCATTCACCGTAGGCCTTTAGGATTCTTTGAATACAATCGGATGCCATTCGGTTTGTCGAATGCGCCTGCAACTTATCAACGATTGATGGAGATGTGTCTAGATGGTTTCAATCTTAACATTTGTCTGATTTATCTTGATGATTTGATTATTTTGTCCAGAACATATGATGAGCATCTTGAAAGACTGACATCAGTGTTCCACAGACTTCAAGGAGCAGGACTGAAGCTTGCGCCACAGAAATGCAAATTTTTCAAACGAAAAGTGCGTTACATTGGGTAAATCGTCTCTGAGAATGGAATCGAAGTCGATCCAGAGAAGGTATCTAGAATCAAAGAATGGTCCACCCCACAGAACCCTGAAGAGGTGAGAAAGTTCTTAGGATTTGCCGGCTACTATCGAAAATTTATTAAGGATTTCTCCAAGGTCGCCCGGCCATTAACAGACTTGATGCCAAAGTCTGGATCCAGAAAACTAAGAAAAATACAACACCTGTCAACTGGTCATGGGGATCACCACAGGAGAACACGTTCCAAAGGCTGAAAGATTTATTAGTAAATCCACCTATCCTAGGTTATGCTGACTTTACAAAGCCTTTTGAACTACATACGGATGCCAGGGGACTAGGATTGGGTGCTGTTCTGTACCAAGACAATGCCGGTCGTCTGCGTGTCATTGCGTATGCAAGCAGGGCTTTAAGTAAAGCTGAACGGAACTACTCAGCACACAAGTTGGAATTTCTCTGCCTAAAATGGGCAGTGGTGGGAAAATTCCATGATTACCTGTATGGCCACGAGTTTGTGGTATTGACTGACAACAACCCACTGACCTACATTCTCACCAGCGCCAGACTAGATGCAACAGGCCACAGATGGCTTGCTGCTCTGGCATGCTATAACTTCAGCATTTCTTACCGGTCGGGGAAATCTAACATCGACGCCGATATTTTGTCAAGGTTACCGGATCCCAATAGGGAAATGGTACCAAAGGAATCCGTGTTGGCGACATCTGTTGAGAACGAAACCGATGTTTCCCTTGACAGGTGTGACTTTCCCTTGACAGGTGACAGGTGTGGCGCTCTCAAGCAAATGATTTGCGCCTGGCTCACATCGTTGATCACATTAAGTCGGGTTCCAAGCCCAACAGAACTGATCATATTGGTGATCCAGCCAAGAAGACTCTGTTGCGGAGCTTTACACAGTTTAAACTCAAACGAGGAGTTTTGTATCGCGCCACGCAGATCAATGGGAGTATTGTGATCAGCTAGTGTTACCGGGAAACTGTCGCACTTCTGCTTTGCGCAGTTTGCATGATCACGTAGGTCATCCAGGTAGGGACAGGACGCTGTCTCTGTTGCGTGATCGCTTCTACTGGCCTGGGATATCCAGCGACGTCGACGATCACATCAAAGGTGAGCGTTGTTTGCGACGAAAGTCACCAACATCGGACAGAGCACGACTGATAAGCATTCAAACCGTAGAACCGCTTTAGTTAGTATGTATGGACTTTCTAAAATTGGGACCATCCAAAGGTGGCATTGAAAATGTCTTAGTGATCACGGATCATTTTACAAGGTATGCGCAGGCATATCCAACTAGGAATATGACGGCCAGAACAACAGCTGAGACTTTCTTCAACAACTTTGTGATCCACTATGGGTTGCCGAAGAGAATACACTCTGATCAGGGTGTCAATTTTACAGGCAAGCTATTGACAGAGCTATTCCAGTTGCTGCAGATCAACAAGTCCCGGACAACGCCCTATCACCCTATGGGAAATGGTGTGTGCGAAAGGTTTAACCGGACACTGTGTGCCATGCTGGGTACCTTAGAACCGGACAACAAGAAAAACTGGAAGGCGTACATTGGACCAATGGTGCACGCTTACAATTGTACCCGCCATGACACCACGGGTATATCTCCATACTTCTTGATGTTTGGGCGGCATCCGAGGTTACCCGTGGATCTTGCCTTTGGTCTCGACATGGAACCAACAGCAGCGAAGACGATAAGCAACTTCACACAGTCTCTCAAGGAACGTCTGAAGCAGGCTTATAGTGTGGCAATCGCAGCCGCATCAAAATCTCAGGCGAAACAGAAGTACCATTTCGACTTAAGAGCCCGAGCAGCCGTCCTAGAGGAGGACGATAGAGTTCTCGTTAAGAATGTTGCATTCGACGGACGACATAAATTAGCTGATAAATGGAGTGAGGATATTTACGTCATCCTAAAACAACATAACCCATCTATTCCTGTTTTTGTTGTAGGTCAGGAGAACGGTGAAGGTAGAAAACGGACGCTCCATCGGAATATGCTACTTCCCATTGGATGCCTGTTACCTTCCGAGAAACCAGTACCTAAACCAAGGAGTCATAGGGCTCCACCATCCACTCCCAATACACCGATACCTGACCAATCACCTGCTATCACCGCAGCTGATGATTTAAGCGATATGGATTCTGAAGACGAATACCAAGTAGAAGTACGGATAGATGAAAAACCTGAACATTCGGTTTCCGCAAGTTTAACCGCGGATCGGCCAGCCGAACAGAGTCACACAGATGAGACTTTTACAGGTAGTACGAGCTCTACATCTACAGTAGGTAATGTCGCCGGGAGTTCCGTTTCAATTAGCGAGGTATCTCATCAAACCGATGAGCATCGCACAGAAAACGACACCAACGAACAAGCAGAACATGTGCCAACCCCAGAGCCACGGAGGTCAACACGAAGTCGTAGACAACCTGAGTGGATCAGGGGTGGGGAGTATGTTTGTTCCTCGAGTGATCATCATCAACAGGATTGGCTGGTACAAGCCAATTATTTACGGTCGCTTTTAGCAGGTGGTATCTTAAGTGATACAGAGGAAGTGTCCAGAGCCATCGTGGACATGGTCACAGGTAAGTGACGATGACGGGGACGGCATGTCACTACATCCCTCCTAATGTCGCCCACAAGGAGTGCATCCTTCCTGTCGCCGGGACGACATTAGTGGGGTCTACAGTCGTCAGTGCCGAAGCCCTGTCCTCCCCGATCTTGCTAGAATATAACAAAAACAATACATTGTTAAATTATAGATATACATTCTATGATTATGGACAGATCTACTTCATCTTACAAGTGAACATAAACATACCGGAGAAAAAATATTAGCAGTTTTTAAAGCCATCTTGACAACTGTACACCGATCGTTAATTAACGGAGCGCTATTTCATTTAGCTGTAAAGCTCTA
Organism: Tonicella lineata; assembly: GCA_034781015.1. Taxonomy (NCBI): domain Eukaryota; kingdom Metazoa; phylum Mollusca; class Polyplacophora; order Chitonida; family Mopaliidae; genus Tonicella; species Tonicella lineata. The sequence continues at coordinate 4,407 of JAVFBY010318197.1, forward strand.
TTGTTGGTGTATCTACAGGCAAATCAAGAATGTTTCTACCAGCACACTATAACCAGCCCATCTAGAGGTTTTTTGTCAGCGGTGCCCCAAATTGAGGTTGCATAATCAAAGTAGGGTTATACCAAAGCATTGAATAACAGTTTGTGATTATTCACAGATACTGTTTAATGTGACACAAAACTTTTGAACATTTCGTTTTTGATAAAACATTACAATTTAACTGTTGGTCGAACCACAAACAAAGATATTTGAATTGGGATACACATTCATCAGATGTTTTATTAATAGATATGTCAAGATATTTTGGTTTGGTCCCAAACAACATACTTTTGCTTTATTTAGATTAAGTATCGGTTTGTGAATTATGGTGATACAAACATGACTGTAAATATATGCATTTGGCCCCACGGAATCCTGAAGCAATTAAACAAACTGAGAATAAAGTGTTAATGCTTGATACTGTCTATAATCAAAGATTTAGGCACACCCCAACGTTAACAAACTGCAGACAACTTTATACTGAACCCAGCGATCCAAATGGTAACATGATCAGACAATCAGTTTTAAATCAATATGATTAACCAATACGAAGCCACGATAATTGCTTTTGTGACAATTACTCTTGCTTACTGCAGTTACTGATGACACATTCTCACATGTTATCTCGGACGATCTATTTAATCTTTAAGCACGGCAGAATCAAGAGAGATTTGCAGCAGATACAATCATCAATCTGATTAAAATCACATCTGTATAAGCTCCCCGGTATTGTATTGTCGCGATGTATATCTGAAGACATACTGTAGAAAACAATGTTCAATTACGTCAACTAGGACATGTGGGTTCAAGGAAGGTCACCGTTTGCCAATGAAAAACAAGATAGCAGAAAGCTATGGTAAACATAAATGGTTTTAAGCTAGGACAGTCCTGGAGGAATCCCTGTTTTACATACCATGAATTGGTAAGCGGCCCCCTGATTGGTTGACCAATCGACATAATTGGGTAGGGTTTGTCCTCAGATCTACATCGCGACAATATAATACAGGGGAGCTAATTTCATGATACAATCATGTACAGATACATGACTGGTCGAATTCAATGTGCGTTTCAGACAGAGGGTTTTATTCTGTCCAGACGAAGGAATCCATCCAACATTAATGACAGTTTAAATAACAAAATATAATTTTCTTAAAATCATTTCGGAGTAATGTTATCTTGAAATGTCTCATGGAAGGAGCTAGGCAAAATCCATGTAACCCCGCACAGTCTCGTTCGTGCGGGGAAATAACTTTGAACTCGCCGCCTTTTCTCAGACTGTTTAATTGTCCCGTCTTTTCGTTTCTGTATGTAGTTTGAAACTCAACAAAACCTTTTAGAACTGTTTTATGTATTAAAAACTTTATCTTTGGCACTATTTTTTTTTTAAATCAAAATTATTCCGGCAGTTTTTCGAATTAGGTCACCTTCTTGCTACTCTCGTTGACAAGCAATTTCACTTTTAAACATCTTCACTGAGCGAGTTTTCACATATAAACGTCTCAGAAAGTTCAGTTGCATCAAACAAAATTATAAATTACTAAATTGGACAAGTTTGTGCTGATAAATACAAAAAATAGAAATTACACATTTTTGTTCAACACTGCTCTGTATCCTTATATAGCCTACGGCTACGTAGTAGACTAATAATGATACAGAACTCTGCATCTATACAGAACTCTGCATAGATCTATCAACAGTCGAGTCTATAATATCTCAGAGTCAGATGAGTGCCATTTGATTTACTTCATTAAATAGTTTGTTGACAGTTTGGGTCAACGTAATTACATTTTCATATGTGTAGTCATTTCAATTTTCAATCATCGACTAGAGCTTGTCATCGATGACAAAACGAAACACAAAACATGCAAACTTTAAATTTACCTCACATTCTGTCACCACCTTCCTCCCACATGTAGTCAGGGAAGCGATCGATCGATTTGCTGATTTTTGTGAGGAGCGCCATCTAGCGGATTCTGACTGAATGAGCATAACAGTTGCTTAAAAAAACAGGAAAAAATACAAAAGACATAATTTCAAGGTAGAAGAGAGTTGTGACTTTTGTATCTATATCATTTAGACAACGGAAACCAATTTTTCCATACAACGTTCAAAACTATGTACATTTATTTATTTATAAATATTTTTGTAAATTTATAAGTAAAGAAATAAAGAGTAGTAAAGACAAACAAAAAGCCTAATAAATTAATACCGGGGTAGATGAACAACTTTCTTCGATGAAAAAATAATATCCCTGGCTGTACATCGAATAATAGCCGGCATATGGAATAATAATAATAATAAGCTTCAATCGGCTTGAGTGTCAGGACTAATACCCGGGCTACTTCTAATGATATATCGGTTGCTGTATGACCGATTCTATAAATTTTACGTTTTACAAATCTGTGATGACATAGGCCTAGGCCTAGTTCATTAAACCATGATTAAACTGCCCTATTGTATAGAATCAATGTGATTAATGCTAACTGTATAGACCGTTAGCCTATAAATATAAATGGTATAAAACTGGAGAGAAAATTAAGACAAAGACTATAATTATGTACCGTAGGCCTAGTCCGTAGTCAGTGCCGCCGCCGGTGAGTGCAATACATACCTGGTATATGGATTTGGGAATCGGCGTAGGCCTACTGCTATGTATGGCAGAAGTATATCCGTTTTTATTAGGCCAAATTTATGTCATATATCGTTATGAACGATTTCTTATGTGGTAAAAACAACTGGTATAGCCTAAGCTTCGGCGTATAGCCTACTTGTGGTAATACAGCCCCATGTCTAATACGAATTAGCGTTTGTAATCGCTCTTTGTAATTTCATTTAGCCGCTGTAAAAACATTCACTTCCCAATAATCAATGGGGGTGAATATAAAGTCATACATTAATTGGATTTGTGTGATGCTGTAAGGTTCAGACTCATGCATGGAAAGGCTACAGGTCTTATAATTGAAAAGTATGGATTACCATAAATTATGTCGACTATATGCTACTTAATTAGACAATATGCTATATCAATTTTATTATTATTCTATAGTCCATAAATGCCCCCAATTTATTGGTAAATCCATATAAGCCAATAACTAAGACCAGCATGAGCATGTGTTGTGGATATATGTGATTTTATTACTTTATTTAGTCTGCAAAATGTAATATATACATATTTTTTTGCCAATTTGACCAATTTAAAGTAATATAGGCCTTTATATAAATACAAATACTATATATAGTAATTCGGATTCGTCGCTGTTCGCAGTGATCGGCAATCTGATTAAAATGATACCTATATTAGCTCTCCGGTATTGCAATTGTGACAATTGTCGCAATGTAGCGACAGTGCAATATTAGTGAGCTTATTTAGGTCTGATTTTAATCACATTTAAGTGATCGGTTACATATTAGATGACCAACTTTCATCTCCGATGAAAAAATTAAAATCCTTGGCTGAAAGCTAATAACCAAGAATATGGAATAATGAAAATAAGCTTTATTATTTTAAAAAAAATTGTAAAAAGAGCGGGAGAGAGGGAAAGAGAGATAGTATAATATACCAATGCCAAAAATATATACGAATACATACTTTTAAATGCAGAGAAAGAAAAGGTGACATGCCTCCACCGGGGATACGTGTCATATACGAATTAAGGTTTTGGTTTCCAAAATGTAGGCCTATAATTTATAATCAGGTTTTGACCTGATTATATCCTAAAATTAAATCACCTTGTCACCTGAAGAACCATAAGCAGTACACGGTATAGCTTAAATAAAATAAAAAGTGCATACTGCACTTCGCTTAAAGATGAACAGCCCCTTCGAGGTCAAAATTTGTCAATTATTTTTTTATTTGTTTATAAGAACATTCTCCTTTTTGTCCTACATTTAGTGAAAACCTTATATAAAAAGTCCCGTTAGAAGTCATTTAATTTTAAATTTGAAAATTTAAAAGCTGTCCATCCTTAAGCCTGATGGGCCACGTCAACAACATCAGTGGGTAACCACAAAAACACTATTATACAAGCTTCCAAGTAACTAGCTATCCTGCTGACATAAATTCACAGTAACACCAACGATATGTTCGGGAACAGATTCCTATGCCACAACGAACCATTTAAGTCTTTAAACCAGTGATCAATTGTGAATATTGATTATTTTATTTCGAAGTCAGAGCTAATGCATGTCATTTGGCACTAAAGGCTTACAAACAATAAATAGGCCTACAACAGGTAATAAATCAAAATTTATTCAGTGCTTTCTGATGAATTGAAGCATGGAAGTATTGAACTAATGTGATTTGGCACTTATTTTTAATCAGTTTCTATGTAAATAATCAATAAACCTAAACTAATTATTCTTACAAGATAGACAGGCTGTTTGTTCGTAGTTGACAACTGACAAGTCAGACAATGTTTTAGCCCCGAACTCCTAACAATGGTTAAGAGTTCGGGGCTAACAATGTTTGTGCTCCAAAGTTAATGTTAATTTATTTGTTTTAAAAAAAATATGTTTTGTATTCGATTTAATATTTAAAATATTTTTCAAAAAGAACTTATTAGAACACCAGTTTGGCGATCTCCGGGAAATTTGGTCGCCATCTTCTTTTTTTTTTTCGTTTTCTAACACGTACTTCCACCACTGAACTTCCACCAGGCTATTGATCCTAACACCAGTTAACGCGAGATAGTCTGGAATAGATTCAAGCCACAGAGAATGACAAGCTGCTTACCTCCCTTGGGTAAAGGTTTACTGTCACGAAAAATGAGACACTCTGTAATGTTGAGGTTTTCTAAAAGTTGAAAAATCCAACTGCTATTGAGGAGATGGAAAGGAAATGCAAGTAAGAATGAAAATCTTTGGATAAGACAGCAATGTGTTTTCATAAACGTAACTGTCCGTTTAACAATTTGAACTTGATTGAAGAGCGAGCTTTACTCCGAACTGTGCAACAACAACGTAATGTTAAAATTAATCGTTTTTAAATAACTGAACACATTTCCAAAAAGATTGATTAGCTGCAGATAGTTCACGGCTGATAGTTTCTTAACATTACATATACATCGATAGAACCGAAGGTCTAATTGTAGAATTGATCTGTCACCTGTAAATAGGTCATAAACATGCCATTGCAAAAGAAAATCACAGCGCAATAAAACAGTCAAGATTACTTTGCATTTCTACTAATTTAAGGTCAAAACATTTGATAAAAACGCTCAAATCACGATTCAATTCTACAATTCTACAACGGCTCCTGGTCGAATGCATTTGAAATACGAGACTTTCGGGTTACGACAACAGAATGACGTCATTTCGCAAAAGGATGTGACTGAGACTCACTCTGATGTTGTTACGGCATAACTCGAAAGTCCTGTATTGAATAATAAAATGGTTCATTCACGTTTTGAATTTGTGAAAAATCTCCATCAGTCTATCGGACTGGCAATTAGTCCAAGAAAACACCCACCATGTTTCAAATGGTGGGCCGAAGACAATACGGTTCATTGACTTCCTCTATCTGTCTCTAAATTAAACAAAAACGTTATTTTGGAGACTTACATGTACCTCACACAATTATTCTATAAAGGGCAGAAGTCTTGCCGAGAATCTGCATGATTTGACGTTTTGGTTCCAGAACATTCAGGGTTGGTTGATTTAAATCATTTGATTTAAATCATTGATTTAAATCATGATTTAAATCACTCCCAAAAAATCAA
>JAVFBY010318308.1:0-10161 GCA_034781015.1 Tonicella lineata
TTTGACCTAGATTTATCGGCCTATCTCTTAACATTAACATTGTCACCCCTATCTTTTAACATTAACTTTGTCACCACACCGACCACCACCACCACCACCATAACGCGAAGCTTTCAGATGGTTTCCTACTAAGTTCAAGGAAGTAGGCTACTGTTTGCACATGTCTGATAATTCTATTTCTGGCTGATTTCTTGCCAAGAAATATAAATGTGTGTGCATTGAATTTTTTTTGTTGTTAAGTAACATGGCTGGCATTTATTTCTTCCACGATGTATATGGTTAGAAAAAGTAGGCTACAATTGGTGAGGCATCCCTAGGAAGCCACAATCATGTCTGGGAAGAAACATGCAGATTTTATGAAGAGAAGGGCTCTCAGTGAACGCCTCCGAGAACGCCTTTTTTTTTGGTCCTTGAATTTAGCTGAAGTAAATCCTTGAAAGTCATTGAACTTTATTTTTACAGAAGCATACAAACCCTGCAATCAAATAGAAATAAAACATTTTATTTGATAAATTTATCAAAATAGCAATCGTTTACATACATTTAGTTTTTTTAAATATTTGTATTAAAAAATCATGGCTGCATTGTATTATTGTCTGAGAAAATAAACAGAATTAAAAGTTATCTGGATAATTTTAGATACATGTACATGTAGTAAGTTGTGTTATATGTGTCTTGAGTTTATGGGTCAAACGCACAGCAGCCATGAAAGGCAAAAAGAAGACAACAATTTTGTTGACAGCAGGCCAATAAAAATATGCTACAGATTCTAATTTTTCAAATTTTGAAAAAAAAAAAGAAAAAAAAAAAGAAAAAAAAAACCCGGCCATAAGTTTTGTCGTATGAAAATAATAGAAAATAACTTTAAGTGATCGTGCATAGATGTTTTACCTGAATTTTTTGCTTTTGAAGATTATAAAAGCCTCAAGATTCATAAAGAATATGTTAAAAGGCAATCTTTTAATCATTTTTAGCAAATGTAGCAGTTGAATTAAATAATATAGCAGGTGATTTAAACTTTGACCTTTGATTTTTTAAATTCTGTTCAAAGAAACGGCAGTTCATCAAAAATTGCCCATATCGAACCCTGGTTTAATAAGTGTTTGTGATTTAAGGTGGGAAAGTGGTGCCATTAGGAGAGACGAGTCCCACTGCAAACGATAAAGAACAACGTTAGAAGACATGAGTCACTCTCGTTATTTTTTTTTCATGTGTCAGGTGTTGTATAAAGCTCCTCAATATGGAAGCCTATCAGGACTCTTTATGAATGGCCGTAACCCATTCTGCTCAAGAGGCTGATAAAGATCCTGTCACAGTTGAGGCTACATGTAGTAAAATTAGATTATGCCGCAGGTGGCGCTTTCACAAAGAATGAGTCGTTATCAAAATGATTACAAGAATTTGTTTTGTCAACATCGTATAGTGAAGGAAATATGCACTGAAGTATCAAAAGGTAACTTGCATGTATGTCCCCTAACCCATTATTGTGTAGTCCTTGGACACACTTGAAACTTATTAAGTTACGTAATAAAAAATATTTATGGAAAACTTCAGAAAAAAATAAATGCCTTTCACATAACATGTTCAAATACATTACACTTTCTTAAATCACAACACTTCAAGTGAGATGCTTAAGACAAGAATGCTGATTCTGAACATTTTTGAGTTGTTTGGACAATTGCTTTGAAAGGGTTTTCAAAACAGTTAACATTATTGTGAGATTTACGCTGCTTGGTGATATTTACTGAAGGATGTTGACATTTCTCTTGATTAGACTACTTGTCATTATAACAGCCAGATCACTCGGCAAATAACAGAGAAAAACTATCAAGATGGTCTGAACCTGGCTGATACTTTTGCCAAGTTTGTGATATTTGTTTTGTGGAATGTCAATGGGTGTGTTGGTTGCCACTCCCTGAGTTCTCTTGTTATTTCGATGTATTGGACAGATTTCAAATTCTATAGCTGTCTATCAGTAGAGCTGAAACGAGTACTAGATTTTGATATTCAAATATTTTTTGGGATTTTAAACAATAACAACGAATACTCAAATATCAATTTTACTATCCGAATAGTTGGTAAATTAGTATTTTGGAATATAATCAAATATTTCTTTCAGCTCTATCTATCAGTTTCTTGGACACCTTACAATACCTTCAGGGACAGATGGAAGTCAGAATCTTAACAACCCAAAACTCAATTTGTTTTTAATTTCAGTTTTTTTCATAGTCAGATTGAGTTTTATTCTTTTTGACAACCGTGTATTTTTTTTAAGAAATAACAAAAAAAAGCTTGAATCTGTTCTATAACCTTAATATGTAGGAAAGTTTTTTTTTACTTTTAAACACTTCCTATAAATGTTGCATTTTGTCTGACAATAAATTTAGTACTTTCCTAAAAAAAATGACAGCATGTAAATTCAGTTTTCATGCAATAAATTGAGTATTTATTCCATAAAATGTAACCAACTTCAGTTTTTCATGGTTCAGATTGAGTTTTACAAAGTTTTTGAAAGCCTGTATTCGGCTGTCAAAAGCGACATGCATCTATCCCTACCCTTTCAACATCAATCCGGCAATTTTCAAAATAAATTTTCAAATGTCTATAATTTTCTATACATTTTTGTTGTTGGTTAAAAGAAGAAAAAAAATTGTATTTAATCAGAATAACTTTAAAGTTAATCCATTTCTGAAATGCATTATGGTTTACTCATTCTTTCTTTTTTCAAAATGTAAAAAATCTTCTTTTCTCAATAAATGGTTGTCAAAGACTGAATGACTCAGCCTGTATTTGATTTTAATGTGTGAGGATTGGGTGCTATCTGTGTTGAAAAGCTATGGGAGATTTTTTTCAAAAATTCTAGTGATTGACCTCGAACAAGATGACTTTAGACCTAGCTAATATCATTCGTTCTGTAAAGTTCATGTCTTACAACAAAAGATCACCATTTATAAAACTTAATTTTATATTTTATGGTGAGCTGTGAACATTTTTCAAGACAATCTGTTTCATAAATGTGATTGATGTTTACACTGTTTTGCCTTGATTGGCGCATTAGTTTGTAGACAGTTTACGTCAAACAGGAAACTGGCAGTTCTTAAAATTACCATTCTCATTTGGCTTCGTTTTTTTTCTTCATCTTTCTCATTTTTGTGGCTTGCAAAATCCATCAGACATGTTTGGTACTTTACTTTGGCTCTTAGATTCAGACTGTTGCTAACAAGCTGAGCTCAACACAGAAGAGTTCCAGAAGAAGGGTTTTGTTGAAGTGAATATCCATGCAGGTTGTTTTCAAACATACTGATATCTTACTTAAACTTAAAAATGTTCCACAACTTCAAGTAAATAAACTTAGGATTGCATAACACAAGTTTTACATTACAGAATATTTGTTTTAAGCTTTGCAAAAAAAAAAATATTAGCTTCAAACTTTTTGTTTTACTTTAAAACATTGAGCCATCTCTTTTGAAATTGTCTTAAGTTCTACACTTTCAAAAAAATTTCAAAGTTTTCTCTTATTTTCTATGAATTTTGAGTTTATGCAGAACACATTTGTCAAATTAATGACATTTGTCAAACAGTTGGTTTTCTAAGTTTTTAGCAATTTATTAAATGGGATTCCAGAAAACATCAGAAGTATGTTTTAACATGAGATGCTTTCAAGTTAGTTTGCAATGTCGCCTTGTCAACAGAATGTTGAAATAAAAAACAGTAGTGTAGATTGCTGCGTGTGAATTTTAGTTGATGTCTTTCAATTTTGTATGCTTTTTAATTTCATATAAGCTCAAGCATTTGTATTTCTTTTAGCTGTCATCACTTGGCCTGGTTCAAATTTCTGTGTAAATCATGAACATCAGAACTTAATGGAGATGCTTATGTCAGTGACCTTAAAATAGACAAACTGATGCAGGTTTCTTTCGCCCATGTTCCTAAAAGAAAAAAAGCGTTGAATGCAAATATATTTTACTAGAAGTGTCCAAAGAGATTTGTGAAAAATTGCTTCGCTGTCATAATGTAGTTACCATTTGTGGCTTTTTACCTTTTTTCCACATTGACTCAGACATACACTTGCTGACAGCAATGTTTTTGATTTGATTTATGGCACTTCTGTCTTTAGCTTATGAGAATTTGCCTAGAACTGGTCAGCTTTAGTTATGTATCTGTAGGTTGTGTAAGTTAAAGCTTGGCTTAACCATTAGGAAGAGAGTGCATATGTATCTTGAATATGTCTTGGCAATATTTCATGCAATCCAATCAGATAAAAGGCAATTTCGATTTCGCTAAGGCGTAAGGTTGACATATTTGGCAAAATGACAACTCTGACAGCATTGGAAAGACTGCTATGTTATTGCCATGATGTTGGTACGGCAAGTACAGTGCAACAAGCTAACCTTTCGAGTAAGGTAAGAAAATCATTTGAAGCGAATTTGAACTGGATGTGGTTTTCTCACAAAAAATTATTCATTGTAAAAGAAAAAAAAAAGGTTTTTATGTTGCAAATTGTTTTGTTATTGAAGAATGGTTTGAAAAAATAATTGACTGTTTAGACTTGATTTGTTATATTTTTAAAATAAATCCATTCCCGCAACTTAAAACCTCCAAATATAACTGCCATATCTGCATGGCTAGGTGAATGGAAAACATACTTTGCAGAGTGAAATATATCTGGAGTATCTGATGGGTTTAATATGTCTGTTCAGTACGTTTATGTGTGGTGAACATTTAATAAAAAGAGGAATTTAAAAATAAATCATTCATAATGTTTCCATTTGCACTCCAAATTTCGGTATGGTTATCTATGTGGAAAATGTGAATGTATTTAGTTCTACGTAAAGAAATATTTGGGCAATTTTGGTTTCCTATGTCCAGGCACATGTCACATGTGTATCACATAAATCAGGCTTACTTTATAAGCGAGTAGAATGGCAATTCAGGTCTACCTTCAATAAATTTAAAATGGAGTCATGTTAAGTAATCATATCCAGTTTGCCTTTTATACGGATGTTACCCAGATTGTGTAGATTTGTTCCAAAATTATCGACACGCAAAGGGAAGGGCGGCTCACTTTAAGCCCTCCTTCCCACACATTGAATAAATCACATCTATTTAAGGTCTGCCAGATATATGTGTTATGGTTTATAGTGCTCTGGCTTTGTATGCCCGCAATTACAACAACTCAGGCTGCTATGAATGAATCTGTTTTATTTATTTATTTGTAAGAAGTCTTTTAGACAGACACTTTCTTCAATTATTTTTGCCACTATTTGTTTAACTTTTTTATTTTTAAGAACACTAAAAAATAAGGTAAACAATATGAAGGGCCCGAGAAACCAGCCCCATACCGCCTCATTCCCAGGCCTGATTATCGATATTCCCAGGCTGAATTTTGGGTGAATAGCTATTTATTAGGCTAGAACTGGTTCTATGAGTAGGCAAGTTTGGTGATTAACTAGCTTTGAAGGGGAAGAAAACAGAAAAAAGCAAGTGAGCTTAAGGATGGACAACCCCTTCGAGGTCAAAATTTGTCATTTATTTTTTTATTTGACTATTTGAACATTCTCCTTTTTGCCCTGCATTTAGTGAAAACCTTATATAAAAATCCCAGTTAGAAACCATTTCATTTTAAGTTTGGAAATGTTGATTCAGCTCTATGCAAGTGTACAGCTGGATGGGTTCTGCCCGATTTCTAGCACTTCATTTTTGGTCAAAACTTCATTTTTCAACTCTATTTTCTCAAAAACCCTTTGAGCTATACCCGTGAAATTTGGCATGCTTGTTAATGACATAATAATCTAGTAAAGCGTGTCTCAGATTTTTAAAATTCGGCTTACTTTTTTAATAATTCGTCTTTTAATGAAAAAAATCAAATTTTAATCATTAATTTTATGAAAATTGCTATAAAAAGAGAACTAGGCAAAAAACAAAAAATCTGAGACACGCTTTACTAGATAATTAGGTTTAAAATAAGCATGTCGAATTTCACAGGTTTAGCTCAAACGGTTTTTGAGAAAACGGATTTGAAAAACGAAAAAATGACAAAAAATGAAGTGCTAGTTATGAGGCAAAACCTGCCCAGTTGTACACTTGCAATGAACTGAATCACAATTATCAAACTTAAAATTGAACGACTTCTAACCCGAATTGTTATATAATGTTTTCAATAAATGCAGAACAAAAAGGAGAATGTTCTTTTAAACAAATAAAAAAATAAATGACAAATTTTGACCTCGGGCTGTCCACCCTTAAGATCAACTTAGGCTAAGATCGCTTTGAACAACAGGCACCTGGAATAGTTTCAAAGCATCTACTTGATTTACCTCCCTCAAACTTCATGCACTGAAGTAAAACCTGACGGCGTCCATGTTTGTCAATCGTCACATCCGCCAAAGGATTATAAGATGGCCCCTGTAAAATACGCCCTCCTTCACGTAGATCCCCAACCATGCCCTTATGCTTTCCATCTAGACTAAATGTTAAATTAGCCATATTTGAAGATGGCTATAATATTCACATTAGAATTAACCTATATTAGAAAAAAGAGCAATGATTTTCTTAGCAGATCTCTACAATTTTGATGGAGCTTTCGAAATGTTGACTGGGATAATTTAAAAATTGTAAGGATAATGGGGAGTTGGTGACACCTAACGATTCATCAAACTGCTTAGTGTGACTTCCAGTGTAATGTCCAATGCATTTTAAATATATTTCACGGCAGAGGTAAGCGTGTTAGTGAAACTTGGAGGCCTCCATTTCTCTGATGATACATTTATACTAGCCGTCTTTATCACGTTATATGTACATTTGAATTGAATATATATGGACATCTATGTGTTTGTCCAACAAAGCTGCCGATAGGAAACGTATTTAAGATTTGTTTAATCCACTTACATATACTGTTTTTGTGATAAATGTTTTTAAGTATGCGTACGATATAATTATTTTAAGCGTTATTGTATGAGTTATTGTCCCATTTTATCGCACTTTTTCCATTAACACTGCAACAGGACCCTGATTTATTTAACATAACATTTTGTAGTTTTATGACTGTGTCATTCCAATCAAAGTTTGCCGTTTTCAGACAGTGATATAAGAGTTACTGCCCTTTAAATGAGAAATGTAAAATGTTTAAATCTAATTCATGCTAGATATTACCAAAAAAAAATATACATGTATTGCTTGTCCATAATGATAATAGCATAAGAATGAATATTTTATTATCTTGAGCATAATTTAATACAATACATAAACTATATGCAATTAAGAGTGTTTACAAATCTTGTATATTTACAGATCGCCTGTGATGGTTCTCCGTTGTGTAATGGTATTTTGAGAGAAAGGGCTGTGTCACATAAAAGGATTCGAATGGCAACACAGGAACCAAGAAGACCTTCAAGTGACGAGGAGTCCCGAGATACACAGTCAAGAGATCTGTCTCTCAAAAATGGCAATCAGCTAAGTGATATTGATGTCCTTAATGCTAGCTACTTGTCAGAACAACACAGACATAGAGACACAGCACAAGATCATGATGAAGATCTTATGTCTAACTCAGACGACGAGGGAGGAACCTATATGACTGGAGCATCTGGAAGGCTAGAATACATCCCCTCAAGAAAACAACGAGAGTTTATACCAGAGAACAAGAAAGATATCCAGTATTGGGAAAAACGCCGAAAAAATAATGAGGCAGCAAGGAGATCCAGAGAAAAACGCCGCGTGCACGATTTGACACTGGAAAATCGAATCATCGAATTGACGAAAGAAAATTACCAACTCAAGACGGAACTTATAACAATAAAGAGGAAGTATTGCATTCCTCTTGACGAACATGTCACAGCGGGACCCAACGATCCTGCTCATCTCCACGACCCTCCATCCACGGTTCAGCAACCCAACGCAATCACCCATTCTCATTCCATGATAACCACCTCAGGTCCTGTTACTATGAACAACAGCCATAAGGATCAACCGACTCCACAGCATTTGTATGCTGTTGGAAGAGGCGTACCTATGGCTATGCCCATGGCTGCAATGGTCCAGCCTGCTGCAGCCAAACACCCAGGAATTCCCGTTTTTATGTCACCGCTAACTACCTCGTCACCTCAGATGTACACATCCAGCATAACAACTCATCCCCCCGTAACCAAGGGCCCAGCACCCATAACTCTATCTACGCCGGCAGCATTTAGGGCCTCAACTTCAACGGGAGAGGAGATTGGGAAGGAAAGGCAACAATTTGAAAGCTCTACCTCTGACTACAGTGCCCCACACAGGTCTTCAACACTTACTTCAAATTTTCAGTCAGAAGAACAACCTCATGGAAATTTCTCCCTCAGTCGCATTCCACCTTTAACTCGAGTTAAGTCAAATTATGATGACAGTAGTAACGACAGCAGGGATAGTTCCGATCAAGAGTATTCACCACGCCCACTTGAGCTGACATTAAAGCGGGATATAGATTCGTCTACCTCATCAGATACCTCAACAAGGAACACAGAATTAACAGCTGGAGAAAGTCCAATCTCAAAAGTTCAATATGCCATGGCCTTACCTCACAAACTTCGTCATAAAATTCCGTCTCAAGACTCACTTGGACGCTCTTCTGGCCTCTCATATTTCAGTCATTGTACCAATGGATTGGCGCAGCTCTCAGAGATCGCGCTTGCTCATGCCAGTCCTCTGTCCTTGGTCAAGTCAAATCTTAGTAGCTCTCTAGACTCTAGCTACTTGGAACGCCGTATGGAAAGCCGTATGGAAAGCGAAGGAGACAACGAGCCTTTGGATCCATTGGACCCTAAACTCCTAGACCCCAAATATCTAGAACGTCGCCGACGGAATAACGAGGCTGCCCGAAAATGTCGGGAAAATCGTAAGGCCTTAACTCGCCTCAGAGAAGCTAAATCAACAATCCTTGAAACTGAAAATGGAAAACTGAGAACTGAACTTTCCATTCTGCAAGACGAAATGAAAGAGTTAAAGGAACTGGTGGAACAAAAACGGATGAAGAAACAACGTAGAGAAAAACGAGAAGATCATTAAACCAGACAACGTTGAGGCATACAAGTATCTACCTCTATCAACTGCGTATATTTTTGTAAATAAATTAATGTACTGCTATGGTACTGTTTGGACCGATCTCAGACTGTAATCCATGATATGTATGTCACTATTTCAAATTTTCAGGTTTTCCGGATTGACGCCGTTCCATATATGTCCAGGCTGTATCAATAGTAAAGCTGTCGCTAGACGCTATCGATGAACTTGTGCTCAAATAACTGATGCTGGGCATAGACTGGGAAGTCAATTCCGACCTTTTATGTAATGACTATAGTGCAGAGACCTTTGTGCATAGACTGTGTACCATAGTTTATTTTCTGTCATTCTCTAGCATTATTTATTCTTCAAAACCTTCTCAATATTGGTTCGAGTTTTTATCCCTTTGAAACAGAGTTGGAAGGGATAGAGTAACGTTAAAGTTGTGAATGTCCGTGGGTGTCTGTTCGTTGAGATGCAGCAGATATAGAAAACATTGCAGACAAGATACAGAGTAAACCGCTTGTTTTGTGATTATTAAACTCAGCACACATGTTCCCTATGCCTTTGGCAACAAATAGATTTATTTTCAAGATCGAAGGTCAAGGTTTAAACACGGAAAAAAAACATCTTGCAGAAAAGATATAGTTCAAACTGATGGCCGTATTTTTTATCAACCTTATACACGGGTTTTGTATCACAAGTGCAAGACGTTAGTTAGTCAAATATCAATGTCACCAGGAGTGAAAAATATAAAATCACGCGGACAAGATATTGGTCAAACCAGTGGCTAGACCTTCATGAAACTTGGAACACATGTGTTGTATCACATGGGTAGGAAGCCTATTTGCTGTCACGGTTAAAGTTCAAAGTTTAAAGTTCAAAGTTGGTAGCGATAGTCTCTTTGCGGGATATGGCGGCCATCTTTTCCGAAAGCGGACCGCTTCCAACTTTGAACTTTGAACTTTCCAACTTTAAACTTTAAACTCTCCAACTTAAAACTTCAATGCCGAAAATGGCGGAAGCCGGTCATGACCATAGCCATGTCGCGTTCGTTGCAGGCGTCGATGGAGTCCTGGTCCTTCATGGAACCGCCGGGCTGAATGACGGCCGTGATACCCGCTTCAT
>JAVFBY010318419.1:0-10161 GCA_034781015.1 Tonicella lineata
CAAGGCGGTGAGCGCTGTGTGCTGGGAGCCAATACTGAATAACGTACAAAAACCCGTGAGCGCTTTGCCTATACCTAGAACGGGGTCGCTTTAGGGAGCCATCTGCCATAACATGAGGCTATTACATATAACGCATGCGACTCATAATGTGGTGACTATACTACTATCACCAGCATTGTTTGAGTTTGTGCTTGAATATATTTTGGAGTCGCGCCTGTTTTTATTGCTCATAACAGCATTGTCATATATTTGACTATATGTTAAATACCAACATCAGTTCATTTAGTGTGACATTTAATTGGTAGATACCTATAGTTCAATGTTTAACTATTAGTTTAAATTATAAACTAATAAGCGAATGTGCCAAATGGGAGAGCCAACTCAATGGGGATACTGGATCTTGCGAACGAAACCTTTTAAATCTTCTACTTCCTGTCTAAACCTGTTAATTGCCCATTGTATCTGCATGTGAAATTGTATTTTCTTTGGTGCACGGACCTTTGTCCTGACACGTCATAACGTGAAATCGGCTCGAATTGTCGTCATAGATCTTTGAAACTGACGTAAGTTCTTTTCTGGGCCTTCGTAATAGCGCCTTCATATCTCCATGTCATATGTTTTGCATCAGGTGTCACTGCTGCCGGCATGTGATTTCTGGTGTTGAATCTGATCTCGTTTTTGTCATATCACTTTAACTATTTTAAAAATTCTATGTTTGTGCTTGCGCAATGCATCAATTTATTTCACTCACATAATGACCGTTCTCATTCCGAGGGTGAAATTCGTATCCGATGATATTCTACTATGGTCTTCTCATAGATCGGTTGCTGGAAGTGACGTTAACTTCATCAATACACTTCCTTGATGTAAGCGTAAGGAGTAAACGGGGCTATACTTGTTTGAAGGACCGGTTGATCTATTTAGCTTTGGCAGGGTCCAAATAATTCCAGAAATGAAATTACCCCCGAATGATGGGTTATCAATGGACCTCAATTACTCACATATCGGCGTATAAATGTCAAGAACACTTGGTCATGAGACTAAGGGCATATCCATCGATCAATGTCAAAAACATAATTTCTTATCAGGGTGAACAACTAACTGCTAAAGTACAATATAAATTAGCACTTTAACATCAGGACATACGATTTACTAGATAAATCAGTTTACTCTTATAAGAAGGGGTAAATTTTCGCTTATCAAACAGGGAAAGTTGTCTTAATACAAACTTCTTTCAGGATATATATGCATCATTAATAATGACATTTACTTAAGCTTTTCTAAGTGATAATACTCAATCAGCTTAACATCACTAATTCTATATGCCACAGAATGGCAGCTCTGTAGACGCTTGTAGTAAATAAGGGTATTGGAGTGGGAGTAATGCCGCGCTTACAGTTTTAAAGGTATTAACCACAAGTAGATTACCTTGACACTCATTGTAGTGAAGACATTATTAAATGCCGTTTTTTGAAGAAAATTGTTTTATCATTTCCAAATAGATTTTACTAAAAAGAAAAGACCTGTATTTCTGTATGTAGCAGCTACCAGACAGTATTAAGAAACAGATTTAGGAGAAAATTGTGATATCTAATATTTATCAGTCAGATGATACCCATTCAATAATTTAGACTTAGAATCCCAGGCAAAGATTATTCTGTGGCATGTTTAAGGCGACATTAGTTCCCCCAAATTGTATCTAATTCTAATATTATTGATCCAAAACACAATTAGTTCTGCGTCTTTTAGATACTCTATGTCAGATTCTACACATCTCTGAATTCAGTGCTACGTAAATAAAGAATAGAATCCTGCTTCACCTCAAATCGTCAATAAATGTAAATAACAATTTACGTAAGGTTGTTCCACGAAATAAATATTTATGTCACAAATATGTATGTTCATGTTCTAATTGGAAACCAATTTAAGAGCGACATACATAGAAATAACGGTTTGTTTTTATTCCTAAATGACTATGATTTGGAATGTGACTTTGCCTTACCCCCAACGCAATGGACAATCCCGTTTCATTTGCTGTTATCTGAGTGGTTATAGGTAACCTATACAAATGGTATCTCTTAAACAAAACCTACTGACAAATAGCCTATTCTATAAAATAATTACGACATTTTTATTATATTTTTATTATTTTTATTTAGTAAGTAGTGTGTACAGGCCGTTAGGTACTTACGAATGCTATTCAGTCAAGAACATTGAGGGAGAAACAAAAAGGGCATTCCGATATGAATTAACCAGTCAAAGAAATTACCGAGTGCTCGACAGTGACGACGATGTTTTTGATGCTGACGAGCCCGTCTAAATACATGTAAGAAGCACAAGCCGGTTTAATGTGGCATCTGATCAACGGCTACAGCAGTTAGCAAGGGCCAGACTTGAGCCAGCAACTGTCAAGCAAACGAAATGGGGTGTAAGAGTTTTTAAAGGTAAGTTTATTTCCGCGGCTATTACTAAAAAACTGTACCGCAGATTTTAGGCCAAAAATCGATTGAAACGGGTTTTCTATATTTTTCTAGTATGGCCCAAAGTTAAAGCTTTTTGGAAATATCTTCCTCGAGAAGATCAATATTTCTTAATTAAAAAAGTAATAAACTTTTTTTAAAAAATGTGCACTTTAATTTTATTATATTATCGTACATTCTCGAGGTTGATATTTTCTGAAAGCTAATACTTTGGGCCGCCATTCTAGAAAAATATAGAAAACCCGGTGTAATTCGTTTCAGTCGATTTTTCTAAATTCTGCGGTATAGCCTCTTTACTTTATAAATTTAAATTTTTACGGGGTAAAAAAATTTAACTGTTACACATAACATTGTTAGACTACGTGTATTCCTTATACTTTCTCTTCAAATCAATTGCTGAATCTAGCCTAATATATTATTATTACATTTTCAATGCGATTATAAAATTATGTTTTTTGATTGATGTAAAGAAAAAGTATTTGGGCTGTTATAAACGTTAAAATATCGAACAAGAGTAATTCACGGTAATGTACTTAAATTAACAAGAATCGGCTTACCTGTAATTTAATTTTGTTTCCGTTATTGATTTTTCTCAAGAATTTATTGATTATTCCCTTTTCCCATTTTCAGACTTGCTTGTAGAATCCATTCTATCCCCAGATTTTGAGGACCTGGCTTGTGATGAACTCAATAAGCTTCCTCGTAGATTCTACGCTAGTGCACGGCCAAAGCGTGGGGAACATTATTCTAAGTCAGCTCTAAATGGTATACGTGCATCCATAAATCGACATCTGACTTCTCCACCGTATGATAGAAAGATAAATGTGATGAATGACAGGGACTTTATGACTTCTAAAAATGTATTTGCTGGCCTGATCAAGGAACAGCGCCGTGAGGGCTTAGATACCACCGCCCATCATGAACCCATATCCGAGGGTGATTTGCTTTCCCTGCATACCAGCGGTCCACTCTCCAACCATAGCCCCACATCTCTACTAATAAAGGTATGGTTTGAGACAACCTTTCATCTTGGACGAAGAGGGCGAGAGGGTTTGCGAGAGCTTGCACCGGAATCTTTTTCTTTTAAATCCGATGACGCAGGTTTGGAATATGTAGAAATGGCATATAATGAGAGTGACACAAACCACAAAGGTGTGAACAGTCGGGAGAATGACTAAAATCCAAGAATGTACGCCTCACGGAACGATAGATGTCCGGTGGCAAGTTTGAAAATCTATCTTGAAAAGCGCTCGAAAATGTATGCTGCAGTGCAGTTTTTTTTCCAACGACATAACAAAACATAATTGGTACGCACATCGAGCCATGAGACACAAAACTCTTTGCAATCTTATGGCCGATATCTGTAAAGATGCAGGATTGAGTAGGCGGTATACAAATGATTGCATAAGAGCAACCACTGCAACTGTTTTATCAACTGCCGGTGTCAGCATTTTAGATGTTATGTCTGTGACAGGCCATATAAATGAGTCCAGCGTACGAAGTTATGTGACAAAGCCATCCGTCGGAAAGCGTCGTGAGATCAGCTCAATGTTACACTCCTCCACTAATCCAACGCAGCAAAATTCCACCACCGGCAGTTCGGATCCAACTCCAAATACGTCCAACACCTTGATTCCATCCCTTCCACCCTCGACTGGTTATGTTGTCGATACATCCAGCAATAATATCCACATATCTGCTGAGTATTCCCATGCACCTACACGTTTTGGCGGTTTGTTTCACAACGCAACTTTCAGCAACAGCTCGGTTACCGTAAACTTTTCAACCGCGATATAAGTTTTATCAAAACAAATCCACTTTCAAAGTTTCATGCTCGAATTTCCTCTCCTGTTCCGCTTGGATAAAATACATTTTCACGAATTATCAATACTAATTACATAATTTACAAATAAGATGTTTTGGACTCGAAGGGCGCGCAGTCAACTGTCGTTTTTTTTCCTTTTCAAATGTCCGGTGACCTCAAGTCTATTTTTAGAATAGCCTAGCAGTACCAGTCACTGTCGGCAGTGGACTAAATCAGAATTTCCGTAATAATTTTATTTATAATGACATGTCTATTACATTGAACATATGTCTACTAAAATAAAACAGTATTATAGTGACAAAATGTGTTATCATCTGTTGTTTGTTTGTATTTGAAAGCTTGTTTTGATTATGTCTACTGCCTGTACCCCCTCGCTCACTGCGTAATGGCTTCGTCCAACATTCAGCCACAGGACGCGCCACGCCCATTTGGAACGTGAAGACAGGGCTCGCCCAATGCAATTTTGTAAGGGATAAATCAGTTTTACTGAAATGACATTTCTCTCGCTTTTAGTCATAAATTTCTTTGCAAAATATTCCCAGACAGGTAATAGAATAGAAATAATGTTTCCCAAAGCGACGTCGCTTTGGGAAACATTATTTCTTAATTAGATAGTTTTAATTTAAAGACATAAAATACATTCAAAATTTATTAGTGTTTTTAGAAAAATTATTTGTTTCCATATTTCTGGTGGTGCATACTAAGACATTTATAAATGTACACGCATATTCACATAATATACCCACAAACGGACACGCGTACATACATACATCCACATACACCATAATCATACATTTTGAAAAAAGTAAATCGCACTGGCACAGGGAAGTCGATTAAAAAAAGCAACAAATCATCATGTTCTATATTAACTCTCAGAGACAATTTTTTGATATAAACCCGAGTTGTCATGGAAGAGTTACATCCCGAGAAGCCAACAACTACTTATATGTAGTTATTGACAAGATATAGAACTGTCCATGCTTGGTGTGTTTAATTACTCTCACGGACTCAACGCCCTCTGCCTTTATGACGCCCGCCGCTAGTTATGTCGCCCGTTACGCCGCGAAGAGCTATACCTACAACGAAGAAGAACTTTGAAGAACTATCTCCACAACCTGTGATTATTACATATAACGTATATTACCTATTCTGCTGTAAGAATACTACTGAAGGAGATCAGAAGAATTAGTGATGTCATTGACATAAATTAAAAAGAGGAGAGGCCCAAGAATAGATCCTTCTGGAAAGCCATATTTAATAATTGAAGGAGAAGAAAGATGGGTTTCTAGTTTAACAGATTGCGTTCGACCAGACAGGTATAGCCCTCGGATCAACTGTTAGCAATACGGCGGAAGCCATAATGTTTTAATTTATTGAGAAAAATTAAGTGATTAACGGTATCAAATGCTTTACAAAGATCAATAAAAGTTACCATCCTGTAGTATTTACTTTTCTGTTCCTCAATAAGGTAGTTGTACAATAAACTGTCTGCATGAGTTGTACAATGTTTGACTCAAAATCGAATTTAAACAAAGGTGTGACTCTGGCTGATTTGAAAGAACCTGGTACAAAATAGGTGCTAAATGATAAGTTGAAGATGTAAGTTTGTTTGGTAAGGTTTGCTGTTCTGTGCAGAGTAAACAATTTCCCCATGTACGGAATGCTGTAGCGGGTATAGTCTCGACCTACTGAACACTACCCTAATTGTTGCGTTTGCAGACGGAGCGATGTTGTGGTGAGAATGTTCAGGTGTTGGATGGTGTAAGATATCGCCATCACACGGATCTTCTATTTTGCCGAGATAACATGTTGCAAAATCCATGCAATCTTCAAGCTCTGTACACAAGAATAAATGTTAACACAAGAGCACACACTACACATATGTTTCAATCCGGTTTTAACTCGAAAATAATATTCCTGGTGTATCTGTATCATCAGCAAACAAAGTGAAGTGAAGAAGATCAAACGAATTGGTGATAGATTAAGAAGAGAAGAGGCCCAAGAATAGATCCTTGCGCAATACCATATGTAATAATTGTAGGAGACGAAAGGAGGGTTTCTAGTTTAACAGATTGAGTTCGGCTAGACAGGTAGCTCTCGAACCAACTGTCACCACACATCTCAGAGAAATGGCAAATGCACAGCACTGGGAATGGAATGCCCTTCACTAGTATAGAGGAACTATACTGATTATAGATCCACGAGTAGACGTATGTTCCATGGATTTTTGGCCATGTTAACCAAAGGTCCCGCCGTCCGGGTTCCATCCCCGGTGGAGGCATGTCAAATTTTCTTTCTCTGTATTTTTAAATATACATATTTATATATATATATGCCAGAGCCAGGTTTTCGGTATAGCTCAAACAACAAAATATTGTGAGTTATATCTAGAAAAGGGGTGCTGCTTCGGTGTCTCTGTGTCAGTTCCCTATGTAGAAAAGAAATACAGCCTTTACTTGGGTGAAATTTGGGATCGCACTATCGACGGCCTCCAAAGCTCAGTCGGTAGGTTGTTGGCACTGTTAGCCAAAGGTCCCGGGTTCGATCCCCGGTCGAGGCATGTCAAATTTTCTTTCTCAGCATTTATAAAAATATATATATGCCAGAACCAGATTTTCAGTATAACTCAAACAACAAATACATTTGTGAGTAATATCTAGAAAAAAAGATGCTGCTTCGGCGTCTCTGTCAGTGCCCTGTGTAGAAAAAAAAATACAGCCTTCACTTGGGTGAACTATAGGATCGCTCCACCGACGGCCTCTATATATAGCTCAGTCGGGTTGGCCCTGTTAGCCAACGGTCCCGGGCTCGATCCCCGGTGGAGGCATGTCAAATTTTCTTTCCCTGCATTTATAAAATTATATATATGCCAGAACCAGATTTTCGGTATAACTCAAACAACAAATACATTTGTGAGAAATATCTAGGAAAAAAGATGCTACTTTGGCGTCCCTGTGCTAGTTCCCTATGTAGACAAGAAATACAGCCTTTATTTGGGTGAACTTTGGGATCGCACTATCGACGGCCTCTAAAGCTCAGTCGGTAGGTTGTTGGCACTGTTAGCCAAAGGTCCCGGGTTCGATCCCCGGTGGAGGCATGTCAAATTTTCTTTCTCTGTATTTACAAAAATATATTTATGCCAAAACCAGATTTTCGGTATAACTCAAACAACAAATATATTTGTGAGTAATATCTAGAAAAAAATATGCTGCTTCGGCTACTCTGTCAGTGCCCTGTGGAGAAAAAAGAATTACCGCCTTTACTTGGGTGAACTATAGGATCGTTCCATCGACGGCCTCTATATAGCTCAGTCGGGTTAGTCCTGTTAGCCAACGGTCCCGGGCTCGATCTCTGGTGGAGGCATGTCAAATTTTCTTTCCCTGCATGCATTTATAAAAAATATATGCCAGAACCAGATTTTCGGTATAACTCAAACAAATACATTTGTGAGAAATATCTAGGGAAAAAAAGATGCTGCTTCGGCGTCTCTGTGTCAGTTCCCTATGTATAGAAAGAAATACAACCTTAACTTGAGTGAATTTTGGGATCGCTCTTTTGACGGCCTGATTGCTCAGTCGGTAGATTGTTGGCCCTGTTAGCCAAAGGTCCCGGTTTCGATCCCTGGTGGAGGCATGTCAAATTTTCTTTCTCAGCATTTATAAAAAAAAAATCCCGAGATAACATCTTGTAACGTCCTTGCAATCTTCAAGCTACTTCAAACCCTGTACACATTTCATTAATTTAAACACACGAGCACACACTACATATATGTTTCAACTCAGTATTATTCCCAAAATAATATTCCTGGGTGTCTCTGTATCATCAGCAAACAAAATGATGTGAAGAAGATCAAAAGAATTGGTGATGTCATAAATTTAGAAGAGAACTTTAAAATCAAAGCAAAAGTTTGTATTCACTTGGGTACCCATCAAAATAAAGACAGGGTCGACTACTCTCACAACAGTCCAACCGTTTAAATGCTTATTTAGTTACACATGCAGTTTGTTTTGTTGTTGTTGCAGTCTACGATGGCTGGACACAATTAACGCTGTTAGATACAAATGCCTTTTGTCGCCTACAAGGCTTTTAGACAAATTACAACAACGGGAAACGTTGCTTTATATATTTTAGGTAACGAAATGTGTGATAATTAGTGTGCTTTTATTGTTTAAGCTACCATCTCCGTAAGCGGTTGGTGTAGCTTTAAATCTTAATTAGGAAATAGTATTGTTCTAATAAGAGGGTAATAAGCCATAATTGTGAAAACATTAAGTCCTTATAAGGAGATAACAGATAGTTTTATATTATTAATTGTTTGTAACATTTTTGTCTGTAAAAATAACTCGCTAAGAAAGGTGGACAGTGGATATATGATTGCATCGTTTAACTAGTATAAAGACAAATTCGTTGCTCTAGTGGTAGAACTTTTAGTGGAGCCTGGACAATTTTCCGTCGAATCAACACTACCGCAAATCAGTCGCCAGAGCTATTACAGAAGTCCGTGTATATATACAGTAGGTTTAGATCCACCTTTTTGAAATGTCCACCCGTTAAACCATCTTCCCAAGGCAAGGTGTAAAAGAAGATCGGCGTTGACCTAAGCCTACTTCCTTACTTACCTTGTCCTAACTGGCAGTGGAAAGCGGAGTTTCTCTTATCCTAATACATAATTGCGAACATGTACCCAACCAATCAAAAAATACATGTAGCTTTCATAGGTGCTTTTCAAACATAGACAAAGGTCACGTGATGCAAAACGCTGTATGAGCGATGACATCAAAAAAGCCAAAACGGTATGATAAGTAGCGAGGATATATAAAATAAATAAACTATTGTCGACTCCTTGTTGCGGAAAGAAGTGAAAAATACGCTTACAGAATTTACAGAACCGTGACTCTAAAAAATAAACTGTGAGTGACGTAAAATGACAAAAAAAGAAGTGTTTTATAAACGGCTCTCTGGTTGGAAAGCTCACTCTTGCTTTTATCCAATGAACAATGTACCCGGCTTGATACAGCAAGGGTAAAGATGTATCCGACTGAACTGATACGTTCTGACCCTTGCTGTGGGAAGGTGCCGTTAAACATGCTGCAGAAGAGCTTCCTGTGATAGAGGATTGGGTGTAATTCAGACATGAGACTTGATCGGTTAGTATAGTGCACACCATTTTTATTTGAATTATAATACAATGCTAATTATAAGAACACAAAAATGTACGGAAAAGACTAAACGAGCTAATGGATAGGGGTGGGAAAATCTCGTCGAGCGAATATTATATAATTAATAATGAAGAAATCACTGACCAACAACGAATTTCAAATGGATTCAGTAAATACTTTGCTTCAGTTACTAGTATTCACGAATCTCAAATTCACCTTTCTGACAAACATTTCTCGGAGTAACTAGACACTGATTGCAAAGCTAGTTTCCTTTTTGAGAGTAGCCCCAGATCTAGTTACGAAATTTTATTTAGACTTAACCAACGGACTCCCCAATTAAAATATACAGCCTGCCATAACCAGTAACTTACTACGCAGCTTTCTCTATATATATACCGGTTTGTAAACGAAATGGACACAAATTGTTTATGTTTGAGTATAACTCACGATTGTGTGGATTTCCAGTGCTATGTGTACATATGTGTTAACTCTAGTATTTTTTTGAATAATGTGTCGAGATTGCCAAAAATAATAACAGTACACTACTACTATATTCAATCCAGACCAAATGGATGATGTAAGTCCAAATCAGCCTGCTCCATTCTCCAATCCGTTCTCTTTTCAATCCTTTCATTTCTCCTCTTACCTAGAAATCTCATCTGTCACTCCGACTTCAACTTCCGATTTCAATTTTGAT
>JAVFBY010318530.1:0-10160 GCA_034781015.1 Tonicella lineata
GCCTTCCCGCAGCCCCGCACGGCGTATTACATAAATACTAGTGGATGGGCCATCCACTATTTAATCAGTATTGGCCCTGCACGGCGTATTACATAAATACTAGTGGATGGGCCATCCACTATTATGTGAATACATAATAACGCAAGAAGTGCGGAGCGAAATCTCGTGCGGAGTAAATACATATTAACGCATAGCACCATGTTCTGCTCCTTATATACTACTTGAACATCCTTCAAAAACTTTGAGACAAGAGGTATATTTTGTCAGGCAGGAAAACCTATTTTATTTAGGACTAATTAGAATACCTTGCGATCAACATTTATAAAGTTTGGCCGAATTCAATTTAAAAAAAAAATGACGGTCATCCGGCCATAGCTATGACGTTTACGTAAGGCTGAGGAAATAAGAAAAAAAAGAGAGAGATAAGTTATTATTGACTTGAATTTATTCATTCGTAAGCTGCAGGGAATTTTCCACAAATATTGAAACGGGCAATGTCCGTGTTTGATTTTGCTGTAGGCCGGCGATATCATTTAATTTAGTAACCAAATATCGATTTTTTGCTTATTTAGCACTTTTATAATTCTGGTGGCCTAGTTTGAGCAGCTAATGGCAATATGATTTTACAGCTTGGACAGTCGTACCACCCTAAGGATACATTTGGGTTAAACAATATTTATTTTCTGGTACAGAGAAGGGGTTTGTGAACAGACAGTGCCTATATTAACGCACCTCATAGCATGATGATTGTACACGATTTGACAAAGGAGTTATTAATACAAAAACATTTCATAAAGCCCTAGTCACACTTAGTCGGAATCAGCAGGATTTAGGCACATTGGTGCAACATTCGGCAGGGAAACTCAAATTGGCTTAATTTCGGCTTTGTGAAAATGGCGTACGAATACTGAGAATGCACTTCGAGCCCACCTCGAATGATCCTTGCACATTCCGGGCTTTTGAATGCAGCTCAAGTGTAGTTGGAACATAGTAGGAATATTTAGAATGCTGTAAAAATGTTTAGAATGAATTTCAACAACCGTACAAATATTCTACTGTTGGATTGTTACTCGAATACCGCCCAAAGTCTGGTCGGAAGGTACCTCAAATGCTGTACGAATTCCCTTCAAATGCAGTCAGAACGCTTCAAGAATAGGCGCCGAATATGGTCGGAACGTTTAAGAATTCAAACGGTATATTTAGCTCATCGGAACGAATATTTAAAATGTACTTAAAAATAACACAAATGCCCCGAGCGTATCAAGAATGCAGCCAAAATGTTCCGATCAGGTATAAAATGCTGCCGAATCTACTATTTTCGTCAGTAGTAGCCCAACCACGCTTAAGCATGGACCTCCTGGAAAATATTACTTTTCTGCAGATTGTCGTCGTCCTCCTACAAGGCCTGTTTGAGCGAGATGTGGAGGAGGCCAGGAGAAAAACCAAGAGAAGACTCAGAAGATATCAGACCTGACGATAGCCTGTAGAGGAGAGGAGGAAGCTGTATGGCCTTACGCCAGATTGATGGAGGAGCTCAGAATTGAAGACACACATTCCTACTTCAACTATCTCAGGATGGAACCTGCCTTGTAATATGAATTGGTACAGAGAGTGGTACCAAGGATAGAGACGAAGGATATCAAGATGAGGAAGACACTACCTTTAGGATTGAAGCTGGCCATCACTGTGAGGTTTTTGGCTTCAGGTGACAAGTACTCCAGCCTTGTTTGCAGCTTCTGTGTGGCAAGGAACAGCATCAGCCTCATCATCCCTGAAGTCTCCCAAGCCATTGTGGAGGAATACACGAATGAGGTCATCATTTGCCCCACGACTCCAGGAGAATGGACACGTATTCAAGAGGCCTTCCGAAACAGGTGGAATGTCCTTCATGCTGTGTGAGCTCTAGACGGCAAGCATGTGGCCATCAGAACACCTGCGAAGAGCGGTTCCTTGTACCACAGCTACAAGGGCTCCTTCTCTGTGGTCCTCATGGATGGCCCTTACGGATGAAGACTACAGGTTCATGTGGATAGACATCAGTGCATATGGAAGCATGTCTGACGCACAAATCTTCAACGACTCTGAGCTTAAGGACTGCCTTGAAGACAGGAGCTTAGGATTTCCTAAGCCACCCCCTACCCAAAGATGACGAACCTATGCCATACTTTATGCTTAAAGATGATGCCTTTGGAATAAGGAACTTCTTGGTGAAGCCGTATGGTCACAGGTGTCTCTTTCGAGACAATCTACAACTACAGGATCTCCAGGGGCCGACGTATTGTGGAGAATGCATATGGAATCTTGTCCCAAACCTCTGATAACATTAGTCTAGTCAATCTAGCAAATTTAAGGGGGTAACCTACCACTAATTGTAAAATAATTGCTTAAACTGTAGTGCATTTCATTAAGATTCACTTACCATCATACTAAATGACCTAAAAAAATCCTAGCATGGGAAAGGGGTATGATTTGAATAATATTTTAATTATCTTTCCCCGTAAGATACAATCTATATTTACATTATATAACTAACTAATTGAAACAAATCAAGTGTCAAAATCCATGTTTCCATGGTCGTTATACATCATAGACACATTTACAAATGAATATGTTGAATATAATTTGCACATTATACATACATGTATAAGCCCCCGCCATAATAGAATATTCAAATGTTTGCTATAACTTTGCATCTTAGTACCTGATAGAAACTAATCAGTCCAAAGTCATATTTTCATGGCCAATGAACATAATGACCATATTTTCATATCAACACTATTAATATAATTTTCATAATATGAAAATTAGTTTCTGCCATGAGGAAAAAATCTTATTTTCACTAGTATTTTGCATGCAACAAGTCAAGTACCTGTGATCTCTGAAAATGATATACCTGTAGCCTACATATTGCCGATTAATCTGGTATAATATAGATATTAGCTTCTTCAAATAAAGAAGCCTTCAAAATTGTCAGATAATTTGGCATCCATGTGCCTGAGACAGACAATGGTAAGTAAACATAAATCATATTAAACCAAGTATTGGTGACACCCAATCAATACAAGATCCACATTTAGCATAGGTTCTGTAATATCACCGGGGATCATTACGAGGATAAAAATACTGTCAGTAACTTAAATAGAACTAAATTAACCCTAACCCTAAGTCCGAGACAAAAAAAAAAGTAAAGCCTTTAGCATTATATAGATGGGTGCAGGATTATTCCCATGCTCTCTCTGTTACTGCTATTTTTCGCCATCCGAAATAAATTAGCCCAACTTACAACTTTGCACACATCCGAAACATCCATGTAGAGTTGATAGGACACTCTTATATAGTGAATCTTCTGGTGTCCTTCTGGTACCCTCTCTCGTTGTATAGCCTACAGGCAACAACTTCTCCTTACTGATGTATACAAAGCCATACATGGTTTCGGTCCAAAATTTACTCAGGATCTGTTTTGGGTAAAGCCTCTTTCATATAGACTAAGGGGGGAGTTTGGTTAGAGGTTCCTTTATGTAAAACTACTTAATAGGGTTTATCTAGTTTAAGGTACCAGGGAGCTAAACTGTGGCATGTTCTGTATGTATACTTATTTGAAAGTAGATTCGCAGGCTATGATACTGCGTAGCAGCATATGTTGGTGACAATGTCTGTTGCTCCACGAATGATCTGCTTTTTGCCTCCTTTTCACAGAAAAGCTTGTGGCGCAGAACATCTATGTCTTCATCCTTCTTGATAGCGTAGATGTACCCTAGGACATTTTCTCCAGCATCAGTGATATTTTTCTTTGCAACAAACTCTTTTGTGAACAGGTAACCAACATGTTGGAAATATGGCCACTGGTTTGCCTATACCAAAAAAGTTAATGTTGTGTCACATCAAAGCAGTGCATATATATGAAGAGTGGTATGGAACATATTTTCTTTCACAAGAGCTTCATTGTCTTCTTAAAGTTCGAAGAAGGCAATATGCATATCATGCAAGTTATAATATTAATATGCAAATATGTTTCTCGTTTTCGCAAATGATAAAAACATGGGTTTGGATACTTGTCTTGTTGCATACACGTAAATAAATAATCAAAAATGGATTGTCCTCTCATGGCGAAAACAAATTTGCATATTATGTAAAAAGTGTAAATAATGATAATATGTTCATCATGTTCACTGACCATGAAAGCATGACTTTGGACGCTTGCTTTGTTTCCATCGGGAACTTAGATGCACAGTTATGCAAACAGTCGAGTTTCTCTAATAGCGAAAGCTAATTTGCATAATATGCAAGTTGTATTCCAAATATTGATTTGAAAATGTGCCTAGCATGTTCACTAACCATGAAAACCTGGATTTGGGCACTTGATTTGTCTCCATAAGGTACTTAGATGCCAAGTTTTACTAAAAAATCTGATTTTTTCATATTATGCAAATAAGATTTTTTAGTACTTTTAGCATAGCGATTAGGGGATCTTAGTGAAATGCACCGAAGTGGAGAAAACTCTTTTGTAATAAGTGGTGGGTGAAGGTACTATTTTAACTGGACTATTATCACACATATTTGTGAATGGTGAGAGCTTTCTTTATCCCATAAATGTGTACATTCCAGTGTAATACAGCCGGGAGATATTTGTTTCATATTCCACGTGTGGGATACAGCTTACCCCATACAATGCTCTGCAAAGCCCATGTGAGAACACCGCGTGAAAAAATTAATCTCACTTAAGGATTGACTTCAATTTTTTTTAAAGTCAATCCTTATAATTAAATCGGAATAATACCCGGTAGGAATAGGGGATAGCTATAGTTATCTATTTGTGTTGAAGATAATTTTTGACAATTTATAGCTATAATATTTTTAAAATAAGCAGGCGCTCATTTATACAATGCGCTGCCACAGCATGTTCTACGTTCAGAACAAAATTCAACCGCTGTGTAGACGCGAGGGAGAAAATGACGTCAGCTTTGTCATAGCATTGTTCTGCAGCATGACGTGTCGTAACACAGTCGCAAAATAATATACAATAAATGTCTTCCCAGTCTTCACGAAAACGACACCTGTTTAAATATCTTGCAACATTCACAGCAAGTATAAATTTAGCTGATTAAATTATGACAAAACAACTACAGAAATAAATGTTTTGCAGCTTTGCTGTGTCTGAAGGAGTGATGTTTACTTTTAGTGCACATCGAGGTCAGACGAGCTTGCATGGTGACGTTGGCTAATGACGTCAGAATTAGGTCACCTAACTGAGTCAGATACAGAGGTATCGCGTGTACGATACTCTACATATCACGGATATTTCTTTGTTTATTCTAAAAATAAGGGATGCTGATTTATTTATTTTACAGTTAAAAAAATATAGTACACATAAAGCTTAATATTGACAACGTTTTACCTAATATTATTTACTAATTAAGCCAACATTGACCTCAGGTCTTGTATAATGACAGTCATGTATGTTGCTATTTTAAGCTGGAAGTAGTCCGGTATATGGGCGTGGTTAAACATTTTTTTTAGGTTCATTGAAGTATGAACGTAAAAATTTAGGCTCCATCATCCAATCAGATCACTGCATTCAGCGTGGAACACACAGAAATTTAATTATATACATATGACGCACATCAGACAAGCGAAATGTGTGCTCTTTTGTGACGTTTTGCCTTTGTGACGTCATTTGAATGCATCGATTTTGAGTGCCTCAGGCGTATTAGGACTGGCTGCAAAACTCATTTATTTTCGTTTGTTCATTGTTGTTATGTAAAAAATAGAGGCGCGTGGAATTCCCGAAAAAGAATTCCACATAACATGATTTTGGGATAAACAATTTCCACTCTCGAGAAGGAAAAACCCATCCCATCCTCGCCTGCGGCTCAGTAGGGATGATTTTTCCTTCTCTCGAGTGAGAATTTTCATCTCAAAATCATGTAATGTGGGATCCTCGATCTTATTCCCACGCTCTGATTTGTCAGTTTTTGTTCATTGATGGAATTCAACCGATGAAAAGCTACAACTTGCACGGGCTGCATTTGTTTACAACTTTTGTCTGTGCAGCTTGGCAATGCTGCGAAAATATACAAAACGGGTTTGGGACATATAGTCATTCGAAAAGGGCAAAGCTTCCAAGAGAAAATTGTTGACAAAGACTACGTTTTACATTATCGCCTGGCCGGCTTCGGCGGCTATGGGTACACTGAGCAGCCAGCTGTCGCCAAACAAGGGCCACCAGTGCATGTAGACGCAGAACTTCTTACGAGTGACCCACATAGATGTGATGAAAGAGTGCAAAGTCTATTTGTTTGTTTGGTTAGACACTGACTAGAGTTGATCTTGTTTGTGTACTTCTCTGTCATATTTTTTGTTCATACTATTACCGCGTGATTTGGCTACTCCGAGATCTTCGAGAACTATCACTAGGATAATGCGCAACCATTCCCCCAAATCCTGGGGGGCGGATGGTTTTCGGCGATTTACTCAAAAATAAATAGTGATTAGATTTGGTCCATCTTTCCGCGCAAAAGTGGTTAAAAAAGACTTAATTTGACCAAATATACAAAATAGTTTACTTTAGTGACAAAAAAGCGCCATTGGAGTGTCGATATAAATCTATGTATCCATATACAGATTATTGCGAAACGCAACGATAGTTCGTTGCAAATAGACGCTTTACACTGACTCAGAGGTGTATGTATCAGTGAAGCTCTTCTTGAATCTTTCTCCAGCAAAGTGAAAATATAGATTGTTTTCTTATCGAAATTATAAGAGTACTGACATTGATAGGATAAACAGAATCTCAAATTCGTGACCCGGGGCCGGTTTCACAAAGCGAAAATAGCTTACGTTCAACTTAGGCTAAGACCGCTTTGTGAAACCGGCCCCAGGGTATCAAGTTTATGAAACTCGGGTAGTAATTCTTCTTTATTCCTCGCCGGAGGAAAATTACTATCCCTCGTTTCATAAATTTGATATCTCCGTTTCACTCATTAAAATCCTCTATATATCTTGGTGCTCTCCGAGGGGTTCTACTTATATATCAGCTAACACGGATCAGATGTTGGGGTGCGATACATGGAACATTTATTTACCCGCTTAACAATACTACTCAGCTTTTTGTGCTTGGCTAGTATCTTGCTTTTTAGAGACGTTGAGGATAGTTTCCCTCACAGAGTGAGTTGACACACCGGAATGTGAGTGAAATAATCTTTATCCTGTTGTAATGTTAGAAGAATTCACAGGGGAACTATGATAATAGTCGTCTTTGGAACTTTAGAGGAGATAATGAGCTCACATAGGATTTAGGCATTTTTCTCCAAAACCAAAAGAGATAGACCCCACAAACCATATATATTCTGAAAGGGCGTGACCCCGGGAAGGTTTTATGCCCGTAGCAGACGACAGCCGACAGCTGAGCTACCAACCTCAAGTAATTGAAAACTCAGCGTGTGCTGCGAAGTTTTGCTGCGTTTTTGGCCACAAGTAATTTTGGATCCAATATCTGTCTTGTTTGATATTTCAGGCCACGCGAGGCCAGAAACTCATCGTGTGCTGCGGACGTAAGCCGACAGCTCAGCCACAAAGGTTAACTGGCCAATCGGAACACTCATAATAGTCACGTGATTGTCTCACACTGTTGTACAAAATGACGTCAAGACGTAAAAAAACAAAAGTGCGGACTTTGACTCAGCCAAAATCTCAACGTGTGCTGCAAACCTTTTTTGCTGAGGCGACGGTTATTTGAGGTCAGTACATGTAGCTCAGCTGACGGCTCTCGTCTGCTACGGGCTTAAGCGCGATATTGTAAAAATATTAGGCGCGTTTTTGTTTTTGTTCCAGGCGCGTTCTATGTAAAGTTACAGTAGTTCTGCCCTGTACTGTAGATCGGACTTAGGGTTAGTTACCCTTTTACTGACAGTATTTTGTAGTTTTAACTGTGATTTATTGCTCTTTTACATTCGATCACTTAAAAAAAAAAAAACCTCTTTTTATCGTGTTTTAAAGTCACGGACCAATTCTACAACAGCTCCTATATACATGTATGTTTTGAGCAGCCATGGTAACGTTTGATATAATTTCTACATCCGTACGTACGGTAGTCAATTAGACTCAATGGGTATATACACAGCGGATATTACATGTGTGATTCAGGATATCGCATACATTTTTATCATATCGGTTTTACGGCTCTGTACATTTACCAAATTAGTGGTGTAATTTATATTTGTATCGAGTCTCTGTCGAGGTACAAATATAAACTGCATTATTTATCCCATACTTTAATTATTTCCGGATTCATAGGTAATTTATACCGCAGTACACAGCATTCTGTTTGTTTGTATGTTAATGAGAGCAGTGTCGTATAAGCAATAAGTTTCAGTAGACAGACCTGTCCCACCCTAATCACATCCATCTCTGTCGCCAGAAATATTATGTGGGCTATTATAAACTGTAATTAATTTTGATAAGCTTATAGCATAGCAATTATTAAATTGAGTCAATATATCACTCGATGAAAACAATATGTTAACCTAAGTATGAAGAAGCATGCAATGAAAACTTGCTCACGGAAATCCTAGATGTGAAACTAAAAAAGGCCGGGTTCGGGTGGGATTCGTAGTTACCTAAAGTCCACCCGAACGCGCAACGGTTGGGCTATCTTGTCGGCCAGAGTGATCCTACCGCAAGAAGCTTGTTCTCTCTACATGTATAATTATAGTCCAGTAGGTATTCAAGATGGCGGAGACAAAGATTTGCACTCTCAGTATTATGTTCACGAAATAGAAGCCTAACAATCTGCCAGCCATGTTGAACTAACTAAATGGTCAACTTGACGCATTCGGGTGTTAGGATTTTACTGCGCAAGCGTCAGTTCAGCTCACAGTCGACTAATTAATCGCAACGAACCTATAGCAAAAGTTGTAGGTCACGTCAGCTGCATGACCTCGTTTCCATCCTTTTCTTTGTGTGCGACTGTATGTTCATTTTCTGATATATCCTTAGTTGAAACATTTAGTTAACCCAAATTGGCTGTAATTGGTTGTTTCATACATATCGTACGATTCGCTAAATGACTTCTCGCCTAGCCGTTGCTGATCAACTCCGTTCAATTGGCCGAGCGCCTGGGCAGTATGTCTGGCGAAGACAATCCAATGCCGATAGAGAAGCTGCCAAAATATATCTTCTACTACAAAATAAAGCCATCGTTTAATTTATATGTACCCTAAATATTTTATAACTATTTAGGGACTGACCAGACAGTTTGGGAAGAATGGACATTTATTAAAGTAAATCATTCCTTTTCGCATTGTCCG
This sequence comes from Tonicella lineata, assembly GCA_034781015.1. Taxonomy (NCBI): domain Eukaryota; kingdom Metazoa; phylum Mollusca; class Polyplacophora; order Chitonida; family Mopaliidae; genus Tonicella; species Tonicella lineata. The sequence continues at coordinate 9,306 of JAVFBY010318530.1, forward strand.
ACGCCATCTTGGTTAGCGCTGCTAACTCGGCGAACTACCTTAGAGAAATGCTTGCGACTTCCCGCTAGAGGTCCGGCGAGAAGTGTCAGCTAGTGTTAGGCCTATTGAACACGCCTCTGTTGTCTGTGGGCGACAGCGATCTACAGCAGTGGGCCATTTTATCAAACTTGCCGCTTATTTATGTCACTGGGTGACATTTTTCTTATGTCAATCATGTTATTACACTCCCAATAACCTAAATATGGGGGGAAAGATGTTATTATGCTGCTGATTATTTCACTTTTTAAACTTTTTATTGTGATAAATTCATTACAGCACGAACGTTCTTGCCTGTCGGCTCGTGAAAATATTTACCGTCTCGATGAAATATCCGACTGTATCTCACGCAAACTAAACCCGTACAAATTATTACATTATATGTTCAAGTCTTTCTTGTCGCACACAGTAAAAGTAAAAGGCGATGTCTATTTATCAGTCGCTTTTGATTAGATGAGCACAGCGGCAGGAAGCTCGTCATTCAGAGCGCACAGCAACACAATGGTATAAACAATGACAAGCTCAGCTTATCTTTCTTCCCAAGGCAAGGTGTAAAAGGAGAAGATCGACGTTGACCTTACTTCCTTTCCTACCTTGCCATAACTGACAGAAGAAAGCTGAGTTTCTCTTGTCCTAATGTAAAATTGCGAGCATGTACCAAGCCAATCAGAAGATATATGTAGTTTTCATAGGCGCCTTTCAACCACAAACAAAGGTCCCGTGATGCAAAACGCTGTACTAGCGATGACATCAAAGAAGTCAAAACGGTATGATAAATAGCTAGGATAAACTAAATAAACTGTCGTCAATTCTCTTGTT
>JAVFBY010318641.1:0-10160 GCA_034781015.1 Tonicella lineata
TGGGACATATTTAGTCGCGATTTAGTCGCGCTAAAAGCGCGCCAGATGTAAAGTTAGTTCTGCCCTGTACTGTATGTGTTAGACGTTTTAGTTTAGATGTTTTGGCTGTTAGACGTTTTGACTGGTAATCATTGCAGTGGGATTATTAAAACTAAGCAAATTACCTGCAGATCTTCTATAGTAGAGTTGATTGTCACTTTCACCCTTATGACAATCTTACTGCAGACAAAACACAAAAACATCACTTAAATATCAATATAAATTTAAATCAATTAATTCTCAATATCAGGCATGTTCTGTAGGTTAATGTACGTATTCTGGCATACCCATAATGTAAAAATTGGTTATTTAAAATTATCACTTGGTTTTGTCACTGTTTTTTTAAAAACATCAATGTGTATAAATGAAAAATTATGCAAAATAGCAAAATTTAACATTGGGATTGACAAAATTTGTCAAAAACTGTTGCAAAATATAATTTTAGACAAACAATTCAATGTGGGAAGTGGGGTGTGGGAAACCTATAAATTAGTTTGGACAACCATGGAAATATCCCATCCAGTCCGGCCCTTCTTCTGAACAAGAAGAAAAAGATGTCAATCGAGTTAAGATTTAAGTATTATTCCTTCAAGAGAGGCAAACTACATGTACTCACTGTGAACTTATGTACATACTACCAATTTTTCATTTATAATAAATAACACAATTGCTTTTAAACACCTTTTTATTATTATCTATGTGTATTTACAACTCATTTAAAACATCATAGATGAAAAAAAAACATAATTATTTTTGGAGGTATGGCTTGGAATGCCCTTCCAAGTCATATTAGAAATGCACCAACATTAAATTCATTTAAAAGGGACTACATGTATTTACATTTCATTACGGAAAATTCTTCATCAGATCAATAATTTATTTAAGGTTATATATTTAATATCTCATCTATATAAATATGCATTGTAATTTATCCTACTTTGATGATTTCATTTTTCATTACTAATACAATTTACTTTTTTGGTATGATATTGTTATATATCCTACTTTGATGATTTTGTTTTTATTATTAATTGTTGAAAATGTCATATCATACAATGTATTTATAATAAGTGTATGTCATGTGGTTTTATTATGTTGAGGGCCGCAGGGAAGAGCAAATTGTATGTTTTAGTGTATATTTATGGCGTACTTGTAAATGTTGGAAAGGGAGATAAGTATCGACCCTGGAGCTGGTTTCATGACGCGAAATGCATTCCAATGTGACTCCTATTAATGACGTCACAGAGGAAAAACTTCTGTGATGTTATAAAATTGAGTCGCTTTGGGATCTTGTTCGATTCGTAAAACATGCTTCAGGATCCAACTTATCTCCCTTGCCAATGTTTACAAGCCTCCCATATGCTCATTCAGTTAAATGGGTAAATCAGGTTTAGTGACAAAACGCTTCATACATGTATGTTTGATAGGATTTAAATAAAATATTTTTGGCTTAAAAAAGTGAAAACCAGGAAACAAATCATTGACGGTAATATCTGTCTTTAGCAGAAATTGTTTGTTTGTTTGTTTGTTTTACTGAGGTTTAAGATGGTGTTACATGTTGGTTATTTCTTCCTTAAAGATACATGGTGGCCCAAAATAATGTATTTTGTACGTAGTTATAGAATTACATGAGTTATACTTATTTTTCTCACAAAGCACAATTTAGAAGTTCTTCGTTAATTCTTCGTTAATATGCTTCCAGAACATTAAAATGAAGGGGCGGCAACTCCCGAATTACACAGCTTTGACAGACATTCAAAGCACAAAGGAGGCTTGTGAGCTTAATAGGCGAAATTTAGCTTTTATTCTCGCAATTGATTGGTATCAATTTAAATCTTACCCCTTATACATATAGCGATGTTCTTCGGTCAGCATTAACTGTCGACGAAACATGCTACTGCAGGAGCTGTTTGAATCGACTGACGAAAAATGGGACTCTAACAATACGGGTCCGAATGCCTTTACTTTGAGTTAGATTTTTAGCATGAGTTCTCTTAATAAGTACTCAATAAAAAAAATCGTTTTGACGGTAGTGTTTTAATTTATGGACAAAGGTTAATACTAAGTTAACTCCTAGCTATCTGAATTTGTTGATAAAAAAGATTTTGGGCAACCTTGCATCTTTAATGAAATATGTTCACATTGATATTCAGTATTGCAAACACAAATTACACGTTTGGAAGTTTCTACATATACAAAACTGAGGCTCCTAGCTGCTTGAAAATTCTTCCTGGCCCTCAACCACTTCTAGCAAGTCACCTCTGATTGGCTGAGCTCAGCAGCAGGAAATACAGTAATGCAATGCAATTAACAATGATTAACTCAGCCAATTGGCAAAATTTATAGTAGCAACAGAACATTAAGCTTTCACCAATTTCTACATCCATGAAAAAAGGTTTTGACATATTCTAAGTCGTCAAGTTCAAAATATAAATTGTTTACCTATTGTTAATGTGTATATGGAGGATATTACACAGTGAAGTGTGAAAATCACAAATAATGCTCAAGTGGCTGGTGAGTGGTTAAAGTGATAACTCACAAGACAATGATTTATATCGTCAATAAATACATAAATCAAAAAAAAAATCCACTTTTTAAATCAGACGGTTCAGACTAGCATAACGCTGTTTGAAACGTAACTTCAATTACAATGACATTATTCGAAAACATGACCTCAATTGGAATAAAAAGTGTTCATATAAAACATCATAATAGCATGGTTTAGACCAGAAAGGATGGTCGAAAACCATGAATAGTCATCATAGATTGACGCACCTGTATAAGAATGATAGAAGAGTTGTGATGTTTTCTGGAGATTCTATAAGAATAATAGGTTTAGAAAACAGCTGTGATAGTTCAATCTGAAACAAAAATACACCAGTAGAAGAGTTATCACCTTTGAAACCCAATGCAAGTTACTAAGTGTCAAAATGGTTAAAAAAAAATCCTATTTGTTCATTAGAACATTCTCTTTTGTGTCCTGCATTTTGTGAAAAAATTAAATAAAATTCCAGTTATAGAGAAGCCATTTAATTTTAAGTTTGAACATTTTGATTCAGTTGTTTGCAAATGTTCAGCTGGAAGGGTTCTGCTGCAATTCTAGAACTTTTATCAATTTTTTTTTTGTTTCTTGAAAAACCCTTTGAGTCACGCTTTCAGCATGCTTATTAGTGACCTAATAATCTAGTGAATGGTATGTCAGATTTTACATCTTCGCAAGCGTTTTTAGAATCTATAGCCTTAAGTGCTATCTCGATCAGCTAAGGGCAGGTAATCAAGTCCAATGCCTCTTTATTCACCGATTGTTAAATAAGAGATTTCACTACAGTTCGAGTTGAGAAGTTATGGCAGAAAGCAGCAGTCATGGCAGTCAAAATCAACTTCCACAAGATTAAGCGCTTGTTTTCTATTGACAGTCATAATGATACACAGCACATAATTGTTACATTATTTATTGAGTCTACAAGTGTGCCGGAACAACAACAAAAGGCTGACAAGCGCATGATCTACATGTAGTGAGCAATTGCTGATTCAGGGGGGCAATCAAAATTACCGAATGCTGTCTCTATATGTGTATAGGTCTAGATATACCATGTGCTTCGATGACAAGATTTTATAAATTCGGTCTACTTTTTAAGCGGAAGTCCAATATTAATAATTAATTTGAGAATTTTTTTTATATAAAACGAACTAGGCAAAACCCCCAAAAATATTTTAAAATGGTAATTTGTTGAAGAAATAGTGTACATTTTTTTTTACATTTGCTGATTGATAAATAGTCAAAGGAGGTTATTCTTATTTGATGATGAGTGACTGTAGGTCCCAAGTTATCAAATTATTATGAACTGTTTATTATCTCCCTATGGGCCCCTCTTAATTTTGCTCCACTTGGAACATACCACTCTGTTGCCTGGGTGATATAGCTATCATTTATTGCGTCTGATAAATGGTAAATCGTTTCCCTGTCTCGAGTCGTGTATATGTCATGCAAGTGGTACAGGTTTTAGAATCAAAGATTATGGTTTTGATTTATCAGAGTTTGAACAATTTTATTTTATAAGGAATGATTCCACATAACAAAAAACAAAAGTGGCTGGAATGTGTAACAGCACTATTATTTGCCGGTCTTATTAATGGTTTCATACTTCTAGTTTAAAGTTTATGTCGCACAATCTCGAGGTTGATACTTTCTGAAAGCTTATACTTTGGACCATACTAGAAAAAGATGAAAATGCGGTTTAATTAATTTCAGTCGATTTTTGGCCTAAATGATGCTTGCCTTTAGGCCTATAACCTCTTTAATAATAGACTTCTGCTCATACACAAATGTCTATGTGTAAATTACAAATTACTGAAACACAATTCCTCATTTATTAGTTATTGGTAATATTTTGTTGGACAAAAGTTAGGATATCTTTGTCCCAAAAAGTTCAAACGAAATACAGGCAAATATACCTTTGAAATTACACTTGATGAATACTAAAATTTGTTTGCAATTCCCATGCTTTGTCCCGTTGACAGGTTATGGGTCTTCAAACTTCAAAGCATCCTTACAGATTGAAACAATACAGCAAAAACTTACCTCTTTAAATCGTTTGGTGTTTAATGATAGAATTATGATTGCCGAAGCTCCAAATAATAGTGCAGTCTTCATCTGTAAATGAGATCCATAATTTAATTTCAAGAGGCATGATTCTTTTGTCAGAAATGTATCTTTAAAGAGACATTGTCACTCAAAAAAAGTTTTGTCAACAAATTCTGATTGCCACAGTTTTACACAGTATTTAAATTTCTTCATAAATTTAAGCAATAGACCTACTGTTAAAATTGAATAAAAATATCCACTTGTTACTCAGCTTGACAATGTATGTTAACATGGAATCTTATAATGTTTCAAATCAAATGTGTATAGGGCGGGCAAGAATCTATAAATGCCTCGATAATAAGGTCTTTGATCTTACTGCGGATAGTAACGGCTTAACATTTCAAATCGTGAAGAAGCGGCGTGGCCATGCCATTAATTTACCACATAAATTTACACATCATTCTGTATAACAACGAGTCTCTCAGGTAATTGAATGATGTCTGACAATACTTTTAGTTACTTCTTAACTTGCACTTAGCCTACACAGCTGAAGGAGGAATAAACAAAAAACTTTGTTATTATGCTTCTCGAGAAAAAATAACATCTCATTTGATTCTGCTATAACGCAAAAATACTTAAATTTTGTGTGGCCATGTCTTTTTTAATGGTAAAACAGATACTACATAAATTTCTTTACAGTAAAATATTAAGTATCACCAAAAATACTACAGGTATAGTTTATTGCTATTTGTTTGACAAAAAGTTATATTACATGGCACACATAGTTTATTTTATCATTTCTTTTGATGACTTTTATGATTATCAAATGATATTGAAAATTATATAATTTTATTAACTTTTTGATGACTGGTCTGGTGTTTCATAACATTATATCTATCATCATCTATTACTTTTTTGATAAACTACTTCTCGTTAACTATTAAATGACATAAAATTATATATGTTATTACCTTTTTATGATGGACTAAACTTTTCAATACAAATTGCAAACACTATAATTAATATATAATCGTATCATTATTTTCTTTGGATGATCGACTTCACTATTAAAGACGTAAAATTATATTTTTGACTACCTTTTTAAAGAATGATTTAAATTTTCAATATAAATGATACAAATTAATTACATGATTTTATTAAATGACATTATAAGAGTATAGCCTTCATTACCTTTTTGATGACTGAGTTAACTTTTCATAATAAATGACACATATTATATAATTTCATAATTTTTTTGTTAATCGACTTCTCATAGACTACTAAATTATTTTATAAAATTATTTAAATCATTGGCATTTTTCAAAGGGTGAAAAGGATTTTATGACAGCCCTAAAGCTCAAATACCCTGAGCGGCAGGTGAAGCCACATACAATCTTGAGGACAGTAAAAAATATCCAGTACATCCTGAGAAAACGTCTTTAATTAATTTATTATCTTTCTAGCCTCGATGTGAGTGAAGTTTACTTTTAAAACGTGAAAAATATCTGATTACAAAACTTGAGCTATTCACCATAAATCTAACGCTTAACACGTAACGTTTTTAGCTCATAAGTTCAGAAATAAGCTTACACATAGGAAGGAAAGTGGACTTTCCAAAAATTGTAAGAAAAGTTATACAGCCATTTAAAATCTGCTATGAGGTAATTAAATGCACTACAGTGAACAACAGCGCCACCTGCAGAATATAACCCATTGTCAATGACGGTACACAAAATGTTCGAGCAATCTTTATGTTTCCGACCATTTTAATGTCCATAGCAATTATGAATTCAGTAATATTTAAATAACAATCGAGTCTTCTGATAATCAAATGTTACCACTAGTTTTAATGAATTTAGCAACAAATTGATTTAGTGTAGAGGTGGCAATGTTTGATTTTTTTCTCACCCTGGAGATGTTTCAATCTCCAGGGGCTCGTCTTCCAAAGCGTGCGTAGCTTACGTTATACGTAATTGTCATGACGACACAATACCTTCACTGCTAGACGTCATGGTAATTACGTTGAACGTAAGCTACGTACGCTTTGTAAGACGAGCCCCCGGGAGGTACAGTCATCACCTGACAAAATAACCAATCAAAAGTACAGGAATTTGCTTGATGGATAATAATTACATTTTATTAACTTTTTGATGACAGACTTTAAATACATGTAACTGTTTATCATAAATGACACAAAATTATATCATTTAATTCATTACTTTTTCTTTTTTGATGACTGACTTCTCGTTAACTATTTAATGGCATACAATTATTTGATAACCTTTTCGATGACTGATTTTTCTTGATCCCCTTCTCTTGTTCCACTGGAGCATTTTCCATAATGGATTATTCCCACCCAGTCTTTGGGAAGATCCCTGAACTCAGCTGCATCCTCTTCCTTACTGTTCTCTCCATCACTTTCACAATTTATTGTTATCTGCAATTCAGATGTTAAAAATAAAAGCTTAGTTAAAAAATGCTTTCTTTTTTTCTCTCTTTACTGCCGATTTATATATATCTAATTAATAAATTAAAAAGTAAATCACACTCATGTCTAGCACTCCTATGTTAATTAATTAATTAATTCGTAATTAAATTTATGGCGGCTCCAAGTTAATTAACTAAAAACCAATAAATCTCCATGTTCAAGATTAACACTCAGAGACAAAGTTTCAATGGGCTATAAACATGAGCTGTCATGGATGAGTTACATGTACATGATCATCCTGAGAAGAAACAGCGACATATACATGTATGTAATTATTGACCAGAAATTACCATGCTTTATTGCCTATAATAATGAAACAGGGGTTTCCTTATCTTTAAGAGTAAGGGGCTACCACTTTAAAAGTAGGCGACTACCATCAAAAGAAGTAAAACAGCTTAATTGTTATTGATTCATTGGACCACTCAAATGCATATACAGGTACATTGTACATGTAAGAGTACATGTAAGCAAAAGTTACAGGGTTGGATGCCCATGTGTACACAATATTGCTGACTTATAAGCTTACAGTATTTTGGTTCAAGACAATTTTAAACAGGACTTCAGTTTGCGGTTTGTACCAAGAGCGTTCTGTTGTTGATGCTATAGACGTTTTACAGCAGAACATGCTGTAGCATTAAGATGTCCCCAAAAGAGCGTGTACATGGCACACGGAACAGAATAGATCTATGTATTTGTTTTATCTCATTAGTTGGCATAACTTGAAGGAGTTAAGGACTTGTCAACACAGGAATGGCAAGTGACAAATGATCCTTCACTGAACCACTGCCAAATAACCACTAAGGCAGTGGTCCAGTGAAGGATCATTCCATTCGTCAATCTAAGCTCGTGTGCAACAACAGCAACATTGGAAATTTTGATGTAGATGGTTGTAGGTCGAGAGGGTCAGACCCTCTCCAAAAGTTCCCTTATTTAACTCACAGGGCAGAATAGAAGGTTGAGGACTAGTTGGATGGAAGAGGGATCGGACCATTATTTAGCAATATACAGGTAGGAAACTTTTTTGATTGATAATGAGTGAGAAAGGCATCCAGATTAATGGTCCAAGAAAAGCACTCTATAATCGTTTTGTAAAAATTCTGACATGTATCAGATCATAGAACCGAAACATGTCAGAATAGTTAAAAAAAAAACATTATAGAGTGCTTTTCTTGCACTACCAGATTAGTTGTTGTCCCAGGGCACACTAGGACGATAGTATAATGAAGTAGGCTATAACGGAATGAGGCTATCAAACTATTTATAAGGCTAGGGAGGTCCTAGTTACTGATAGACTAGCGCAGTGTACAACGCTTGCTCTTTCGTCGTAGCGTTGCACCTTACCCATTACTGTCTGCCTCGGTTGATATATTTCTGATTTGTTACATATTTCTTATTTTAAACATTAAATATATTCTATGACCCACAGGCATAACATTTATACCCAAAAAGAAATAAACAAACTTTTCATCCAGTTTTCATTAAAGTTCATTCTGAATGCGTACACAACCTTTAGGCCTACCCGGCCATCCATTTCTGTACAAACTGGCCTGCAACTGGCTACACAACAAGTACATACGTCACTCATTCGATAAAATATAAGAGATGGGAACAGCAGAGTTTGTGTAACGCTATCAAATTCTTGTCTCTTTGCTTCTGGGTTGAAGACCACCGGGTTAATATTTTATGATGGAAAAAGGAAAGATGTAAACAATAGTATAAAAGCTGAATTGTGTCCTTTGTGACTTGTCTGGCGCCGCAAGCCGAGAGCCGGACATTTTGTTTTGACCCAAGGGATATATTTCAAGGTAAAACATTGGGCTGGAAAATGTGTTTATCACCGAGGCAGGACTCAAATGTGATGGTGCAAAGCCTCGAGCAGCAGCTATAGAGGGTTTGTATACTAAGCTATTTTTACCCTAGCAATCTATGGTCCAATACATTTCATTTTCAGGATTGTTAAAAAAACGACCATAGAGTGCATTTCTAAGTATTATAGTCTAAGACTTGTTGTCATTGTAAACATGAATATTACACACTTATAAAAAATATATCCTGGTAAATGTCCTATCTCTGGCTGTATACAATAACAATACATACGCTGATACGGGAGCCCGGTTGTCGCTTTTAGCACTACAGGTATCAATAAATACTAAATAACCCACACCTGGCTAAACAAACTTTGTCAAAGAAACCCAGGAGATAAACTATATATATGGACGATACTCTACCTGTCAAAAATATGAAACACAGAGATAAAATCAGTTATCTTTCAAATCTCAACAAACAATAATCATCTAATCGATGGTCAAATCATCTTGAACTTTGAAATATTGCGGTATTGTAACAGACGTCAAAACTGATGCCAACCTGTCAAATTGTCGATTATTATCGTCTGCTCTAGTCTAGGCGACCATTTAAAATACTTGACTAAAATAGCGCTCAAAGAAAACTAAATTAAAGAAAATTAAGTTTTTCCAACGTTTTAAATTTTTAGGCAGTACAAGAAATATAGAATCAGAGAATATCTTTGCTTAATATGTTGTTATTAATACATGTTGAGAAAAGTTTAAGTCTTCGTTCAGCCTTTCTTTCGCAATCTAGATTCGCAAATTCATCTACCGGTAAAGGCAAAACTACTCGATAAATGATCTCCACGATTCGGTTTTCTGTAAAACTCCACGTGTGAAATAGCGCCCTCTATAAACAAGACTGATACTGTAAAACAACAACAGGATCAACACGCGTTAGCTCGCACTGTTTCGTCTGTTTGGTTTCACAAACTAGTTATGAGCTTGAGTCCTTTGTAAAATGTTGACTGTGAAGTGAAGTACACGTGGTTGCTGTAAGTGGGTAATCCAAATCAAGATGTCAAAAGAAATTTCTGCCGAACTGTTGAGGATCGAGAATTCTAAGGGTAAATTTTCAGGTTGGGCACAGCACAGGTAGCACAATACTAGGGCCTAACCTTACAGTTTGGCCCTACAAGACCTCAATCTAAACTGTGGTGAAAGTTAAAAGTCGTTCCTGCGTTACTTGCGCTCCTCTAAC
>JAVFBY010318752.1:0-10159 GCA_034781015.1 Tonicella lineata
GAAAAAAATGTTACCAATACTTTTCTGATTCCTGAGTGTCTACTCTATCCAATGACACCAAAAAAAGCATCTTTAGCAAAAAAAAGTGCTCGAGGCAAAAATGCTACATAACGCCCTAGATTAAATACGCTCGCTCTAATACATGAGGATGTACAATGCGATTCGTAGACTTGATATTCTAAATGTTATATTTTGACAAACAAAAGGCCTATAAACCGGTATTCAGAAAATACAGGTATTTATCAGCAATAATTCTCATAGAATTTCGGTCTGAAATTTTAGGATAGTTTCGTGAACATTCAACGCTTTCCTTTTCATAAAACTGATTCACACTAGAAGTTGTGATGAGTTTTGTCGATAAGCACAAATGCCTTTTCGCGGAAGCCTTTCTCGTGAATTTTCACCCCGAGACGAACCACTGATCTATTTAAGGAGTTCAGATGTCCATATATCGATGAGTTCCATACACGCTCTCTGCTAATGTATCATCCGAGTTATCCTTATACGGAATCGTCTCCGTATAATGCATGGCTCTTTAACCTCCGTGCATACATTATACCTCGTAATGCAGATCGCATTAGAACGTGTTACACACTTTATCATTATTTTAATACGATACGTCGCACATTCACGGTGGTAATATTTCCCGAAAGGTTATATTTTGGGCCATACTAGAAACATAATTATAGAAAGCCCGGTTTAATTCGCTTCCGTCATTTTTTGGCCTAAATTCTGAGGTTCTGTCTAAGATTTGCCTCCATCGGCCTGTAAAAGAAAGAACATCCATAAACACACCCACAATTCATGGTATGTTCAGACCCTACACTACCTAATAAAATTCGCATTGAGCTATGCTCAATAACGAATGATAACATATTATATATGCAGACAAACAAGTATTTCGAACAATTTCTCTCACATCTAGTACTATAAGATAGCACTTACTTGCCAGGGTTTGGGTTCTTAATAACTTCCCCCTGAGGCGTCAACCAACTCAAATTCTTCTCCAACGGGTTACCCGGCGTGCAATACAGGGAAATGGTGGACCCCAGAGGAGCCACGGAGTTTCCCGTCACCGACAGACTCTCCACCTGATAGGCTGAACAAATAATTATAAATGTACAAAAATAAAATTTGACATGCCTGGGGATATATACTTGATGGTCGAACCCGGGACTTTAGCTAGCGGGGCCAACATTCTACCGACAAGATATAAATTTAGAATCCGTAAATAGTTTTATTATTTATAAATGTTAAGAAATGCATTCCTTCTTTGAGAATTGATCTATTAGGTTGGGCCAAAGGAGATTACGCTACAATGTCTTAACTACTCTACTATCGGAACCCGGACACACGGCCATCTTGTAGAGCCCAATACTGAAAGAAGAGAGAATTTCAATTCGGTTAACGATAGCTAGGGTGCAACTACTTCAAAATATTCAGAATGTTGTCTTTTTACTAACTTTACCGAGGTTTTTCAAGCAAAGTTTAAAATGTTGTTAACGTTTATAATGTTGTTATACTGTAACCATGCACATTGTTGTATTTAATTTTTTTTGCTAGTTAGGGATACGGAAAGCCTTCCGTAACCTATAGATATTGTTCTGTTTCTTATTATTATTATACTAGAAATTTATTTGATGGCCAATAAATCGGAAATCATCAAGAACTGCTAAATGGTTCAAGTTCAAAATTTGGTACATAGAGGAGTATACCAGGGCAACTGACATTTTTTTTTTTTAATTTCGTGACGTCACATGGCGGCCATTTTGAAACGTCATAAAATTCTGTAAAAGACTAAGGCTCAAAAGCGCCTGAAACGATTAAATTGAAACTCTGCACACATAAACTTCAATCCAAGGCGCGGAGATTTATCAGAAGTCATTTTCACAAAACGAGGCTAAAACGGAAAAAATTAATTTCATGAACCGGTGAAGGGTTCGAGTTCAACATTTCCCAGATTATAGTGTATTCCAAGTGAAAAAAGTTGACACGTTTTTTTTATGTAATTTTGTGACGTCACATGGCGGCCATTTTGAAACGTCAGAAATTCTTTAAAAGACTAAGGGTCAAAAGCGCCTGAAGCGATTGAACTAAAACTTTGCACACATAATCTTCAATCCAAGGCACATCGATTTATTACGAGACATTTTCACATTTGATGCAAATTAGGTCTCAATCGGGCCAATCAAAATGCTTTATTTTCAAAGTTTACTTAAATTATCAAAAAAGATGTGGATTCATATGTAAACGAGGGCGCTGAAGACGTTGGTATGACTTTTAATTACCTAATCCTTCCCATAATGCATCTGGAGACCAAAACGAGGCTAAAATGCAAACTTGTAATTATAGATAGCGCTACAATTTTGGAAATAACAATGTTAAATCAAGTTTTAGCTAATCATCGAACAACGCCTTTGTCGAAATGGCTGGGGTTCGATTTATTGCCGGACCGTATCCCGGTGATATTGTTTCGTGACAATTTCTTGTTATTATTATTATTATACTAGAAATTTCCTGGATGGCCAATAAATTGAAAAATATTAAGAATCGCTAAAGTGTTCAAGTTCAAAATTTGGTACGCAGTAGAGTATACCAGAACGAGAAACACAACATATTTTTTTTCGAAATTTTGTGACGTCACATGGCGGCCGTTTTGAAGCGTCATAAATTCTTTAAAAGACTAAGCGTCAAAAAGTCCTGAAGCGATTGAATCGAAATTTTGCACACATAAACTTCAATCCATGGCGCAGAGATTTATTAGAAGACATTTTCACATTTTATGCAAATTAGGTCTCAAGCGGGCCAATCAATATTCTCTGTTTTCAAAGTTTACTTAAATTATCAAGAACGATATAGATTCATATGTAAACGAGGGCGCTGGACACGTTAACGTGACTTTTAATTACCTAATCCTTCCCATAATGCCTCTGGAGACCAAAACGAGGCTAAAATGGTTGAAATTCATTTCATGAACCGCTGAAGAATTCGAGTTTAAAATTTGCCAGATTATAGTGAATACCAAGTGGAAAAAGATGACACGTTTTTTTTATGAAATTTTGTGACGTCACATGGCGGCCATTTTGAAACATCAAAAATTCTTAAAAAGACTATGGATCAAAAGTGCTTGAAGCGATTTAACTGAAACTTTGCACACATAAACTTTAATCCTAGGCGCATAGATTTATCACGAGATATTTTCATATTTTATGCAAATAAGGTCTCAAGCGGGGCAATCAAAATGCTCCGTTTTTAAAGTTTACCTAAATTATCAAGAAAGATGTGGATTCATATGTAATCGAGGGCGCTGAACATGTTTGGTTACTTTTAATTACTTAATCCTTCGCAAAATTCATCTGGAGATCAAAACCAGGCTCTTTAACATAGGCTGCAGCCAACCATTGTGACAAAGGAGATAAATCCAGTCAAGAAAGGGGAAACCTGTTATGCAGGGGGTTGCGTCCAGTTACAAAGGAAAATGGAAAATTCACCCGGCTTTGTCAGCTGACCATACAATGCTAGCCACCAACGAACACTGCCGTTGTCGAAAAGCCGAGGTTCGATTGACAGCCGGGCCGTTTCCCGGTAATATTGTTTCGTGAAAATTTCTTGTTTATTCTGAGTCTATTCTGCTGGAAATGTCTCTGTCTCATCAAACCTGTACGTTGTTGTGTAGTAATATTCATTAACCGTCACTGAATGCATTGCTTTGAACTTCTTTGCTCTGGCCAGGGTTACAAAATTGGAGCAGTAAAGCATATCAGGCAGACGAAACAATACAATGGACTGATATTTTATTCTGACTTTCTGAGTTAAACGGATGCTTCGTACAATATCACTGCACATAGGTCTACTGCGTTCAACATATACAAGGAAGCAGAATTCTTCGAACCAAGGCGCAAAGTCTAATTAGAAGGCTTTTTCATATTATATGCAAGTTAGATCCCAAGTAGGCCAATCAAAATGTTCCGTTTTCAAAGTTCACTTTAATTAGCAAAGAAGATGTGGTTTCATATGTAATCGGGGACGCTGGACACGATGGTATCACAATGTAATCCTCCCAATAATGCACCTGGAGGCCAAAACGAGGCAAACATGATGAAAGTTAAATTGTTTGCTACTTAGAAAGTATGCATTATATATATCAATCTTATTTTACTATTATGCAAAGAATACAAGGGAGCAAATTCTAATGTATTTTTGCAACTTGTGTGACGTCACATGGTGGCCATTTTATAATTTAAACAAAATGTTAAAAGCCTGTTTACCTAAAACGGATGAAGCGATCGTTAATTAGAAAATTTACAGTATGCAGTCAATGTTTTTTCGTTATAACATACAGGAGACTAAAGCATAAATAGTTGAAATAGTTCCACGAAATATCAAATGGCAGCCATTTTAAAAGGTTACATTTAAAAAAAACTTACTTGCCTTAAACGGCTACAGCCATCCACTTGAAACTCGGCCAAAATATACTTCAATCAAAGGCGCATAATTGTATTAAATCTATTTTAGGATTTTATGCAAATTAGGTCTAAAGCCGGCCTAACAAAATTCTCCGTTTTCAAATTTATTTTAAATTAGAAAAAAAGATGGCGCTTTATATATAATAGGGGACGCTAGACTAGTGTAACTTTTAAATACATTATTCTTTAGGTAATGCACCTGGCGACTTGTTGTACTCAGGACCCCGGTATTGCTGCTATAGCAGCTATATTTTTGTTTGTAGTTCTTTTAAACAGCAGTAGGCCCGTCATCACCAAATGACCAGGTAAAAAGAGTCTGTGTGCCAACAGACGCAGATGCTCTCTTAGTGACCTTGGCATATGATAACGACGGTATAGGAGTATCCGAGGCAAAAGCAAGGCGTCTTGCCTCGGGGCAAATTAGATTCTTTTGGGATTTTTTTATTTGAATTTGCTTTTCTTTAACGTAATAGTGACAGTCTTTGGAGGAGGCCATGTGGGTCTCACCGCAATTACAACATTTTAAGATTTTGTTGCACTCTAAGCCCTCATGGCCCTCTCCAGAGCAACGAAAGCAAATAAGACTACCTCTACATTTGGCCTTACCGTGTCCGAATGTTTGACACTGGAAGCACCTTGTCGGATTGGGAATGAAGGTTTCAACCTGCATCCTGTAAGGCCCAATGCAGATATGGTCTGGAACAGAAACTGAATTGAAAGTGAATAAATAAGTATTTAGTTTAATTATATTACCATCTTTTTTAGTTGTGAATATTTTAAAATCAGTTACCCCTTGGTTGCTGAGCTCCGTACAGATGTCCTCTTCTGAAAGCTCAGCAAGATGCTTACCCCTGTCTCGGATGATCCCTTTATTGCTGTTGAGTGACCTGTGTGGCGACACGGTTATTGGTAGGTCTAGAATGAATTTTAAGAGATTGATAGACTGCTGCAGTCGGTGCATTCAACCAAAATGTCACCAGATCGCATTTTTGTCACGTTTCTAAAGTTTCAGCTGTAGCTATAAGTGTTTTATTTAAAGTGAAAGGTGATATTTCTGTTATAGATTTATTTGAGTTTGAACTATTAACTACTAGGTATTTTTTGCCAGTTTTCTTTACTTTTTGTGTCAATTCCTATTATTGTTTTCCTTTTTTATTTTCTGTTGCCATGTTTTGCTTTTATTTTGTTTCACCATCCATGCTCCCCACCCACCACGGAGCACCAACAAGGGCGATACCTTCCATGGATGGCATACTCACATTAAAGACCTGATATTAAATAAAATTGCAGGGCTTGACGTGACCAGCCGATTGCTCAGATCGGGCCAATCTGACCACCCGTCTACGAGAATATTGGGCCAAAGTGAACGTGTTGGGACCAAGAGGCGATATGACACCCTATAGTGAGCAGAATGGCCCCTCAGTCACCAGGATCCCATTTTCCCATTCTACTTATCAATAATATCTTCAATTCATTTTTATTTGAGCAAGCCTGATTTATAAAGACGGACATTCAGAGATTGGTTTTCCGTTGGCTCTCTCGGCAACGAAAACATCCAGAGCTTCAAACTCGGAGGCTAATTGAAGTGGGCCAGGGACTCCCGATAAAAGGAGACACGTAAAGGCCGTCGAGGCACATGCCCGACTCCGTTGATAATTCCAACGAGGCCTGTGGCCTAAATTTATCTCCCCCAAAAGGTAAGGTTTGAGCATCATAAAATGATTGCTGGTTCCCAATAAGCTGGTTCTCACTGCAGTTATATAGGGCCATCTGGCGGGACTACAAGTCTCTTTAAAGCACGTTATCAGGTGACCGCCTGAAATATTATGCCATATGACCCCGCCAAGGCGGAGGCCATATATGAAGAAGAATAACAATATTTAAAACAATAGAAATATGGCAATAAGTGCAATACAATGATAATATATAAACACAGTACTTACAAATGGGAGTAAATATTCGTACGAGTCAACTAAAAGTCCAGTATACAAAATAATATCTTTAGCCGTGAAGATGGGTCCTGGGTATATCAAAAATCCTCTATATACGATGAGTCACTATATAGGGAGTATTAAAGTATCAGCCAATACACAATCTCTATGAAAAGCGGCGTGTAGACAGCCCACACAAAGTCCTTTGAAAGTCCTTTACAATAAACTAGGTACCACGAGAAACACAGTATCCGCGTCGATATGAATTTCTCCTCTCAAGGAAACAGTATATTAAAGATGAAGGCGTAAAGCAGGAACAGATATAAACTGTTAGAAACACCAACATGGATTTATCAAACTGGACTGGGCATAGAGTCACAAGTTACAATGCACTCTAATATAGAAAACCTCACGTAAATACAGCAGTCAATCTATAACAATCTGCAGAACAAAGCTATTTACAAATAAGGTGTCAATCTACACATTCCAGAAGGATCTACTATTAGAATCATCAATGATGCCGCGCCCCTCCTCACTGACAGTGAACTCTCAAAGCAAAGAAAGAGGTCAGTGGGATGGGCCAGCTTTGAAAGTCATTGAGTGTTTTGCTAAATGTATACAATGTATCAAAACAAAGCAAAGCTTTGATGTGGTTACAAACATGTAACAATACAGATGCATGTTACACGGGTTTGTTTCGGGTTTGTGTAGTAAAGTTATTGTATTTTTTCACTAAACCGATAAAACCTTTTGGAATTACTTGGTTGTTGTCTCTTTCATTGGGGCCCGCGCCGTGGCTTAGTGGTTAGACAGTCTGATTGGCGTGACTACCATTCCTCCTTCGATGTACCGCACGGGTTCGATTCCCCCAGCGGACCTGCTTAGCTACAGAGGGAGTCACATAGGTGACTTCGGCTTTAGCGGGGGTGTTTTTTCGTGGTTTCCTTCCCAGTTTTCCGTTATATCAAGTAGGATTGTCTAAGAAGTGGAGAATCCGTCGTCATATAGGTGAAATACCTCTGAGTGCGACGTTAAACACCAACCAAACAAACAAACAATCTATTTTATTGTACATTGTACACTCTTTGTCGTATATGTGATGTCCTTGTTTTGTATATTATTCCTTTCTAATGCCAGAAGGCGCGTTTCGCCGTCCATTATCACGACACATCACGATACGAGTGAAATCATATTCAGTACGGTTTAAATCAATCAAACAATTTACCGGTTTGGCGACAAATGTTCTACATTTGGATAAACCCTTTGTTTCAACAAATAATATTAACGATTTTGAGGCAATTAACTAACACATTATATCTTTTCAAACACAGTTGTATTTTTATAACTCTTTTTTTTCCTAAAAAGTCAAATGAAAATTGTTTTTTTTTAAGTATTAAAATAGGCGCTAGATCTAACACTGTATTGGTGTTGAACATACATAGAATCTGTACGTCTGGCCCCCTAAATTATTAGGTTCTTATAGATCTATTGATCGAGACCATTCGTGGAATGTAACCAGGCTATGACTTATATTTTACTTTCAGAGTTTTAGAATTTTCGCACGGGACTATAGCACACGATAATATGTTGGCGTCGGACGTAAATGGCACAAGTTTTAAGGAGATCGAATATTAACTCATTTTTTGTTCACTATTTACATTTATAATATCCCGTGCTGGACAAGCAACCTTTTTGTCGCACGCGCCGGGCCCATTTTTTGTTCACTATTTACATTTATAATAACCCGTGCTAGACAAGCAACCTTTTTTCACACGCGCCGGGCCCATAGACTTGATGTGGAAAGATCAAGTAATAATGTCAACACACAAGTTATACTGTATACGATGACTGCAATGTTCAACTATCCGCTGGATCTCAGTTGTATATTTCTCTTACGCGAAGGTCATTTCTTACAAAATACAGCTGGAATGTTCAACCGCAAAGATCAAGGCATAAAATACAAAGCTACACTGTAACTGTTTGGATATACTATCCTAGCTGTTAAACAAATAAAATAATATTACTCAGTCCTCTTACTTTATCCGTCGTCGTTCGTCTGTCATCTGTAATTCCCATCTTTTTTAAGTTCATTAAACTTCAGCTTATATATCAGCATTCTATTGTTATTTTAAAAGTTCCTGATTGTTACTAGAATTGGTTAACGATTATCGATTGCTTTATAATGGAGCCATTTGAATGGTAATTTCCTAAGATCTGGATTGGTTCATTTAGTTGGAGTTTCCAATATAGCATAAGATTCCATGATCCTTTAAAGTGATATACAAGGCTAACTGAAAGTGTGCTAGTGTTCATATATCCTTCAACAGTGCATGCATATACATTAACATAAATCTTCAATTGGCATTACAACACAAGTTAACAAAAATATAAAGAAAACCATCTGCCGTAATGAACTGTTTTTATCGCCTTTGAACGCTTACATTATTTGACTCTAGAATAGGTACCAAATTTTTTCATTGTGCCAATCTTTATGTTCAATAGTATTACAAACCAAATCAGGTATTTACCCTGTTATTTGACACCTGTCTTCCCATCTTAATAACAACTAAAAATTACCACATTTTCACTTAAAAACGTCCG
Organism: Tonicella lineata; assembly: GCA_034781015.1. Classification (NCBI taxonomy): domain Eukaryota; kingdom Metazoa; phylum Mollusca; class Polyplacophora; order Chitonida; family Mopaliidae; genus Tonicella; species Tonicella lineata. The sequence continues at coordinate 8,999 of JAVFBY010318752.1, forward strand.
TTCCATTAATTGTAATGTATTTATAAGTAAATGAAAGACAACCAGTAGCCCTGTGCTTGTTTTGAAATGTTGGTCAATAGGTTAATAATTTCGTGGAATTGCCCTGGGGCCGATTCCACAAAACAAATTGTCTTAAAAAAACTTGGTTTTTAATTAAGCAATTTAACCTTTAAATAATAATTTTTCTATCCTACTTAGCCTAAAACCAAACCAATAATGCGACCTAAAATAATCAAGGTAAACGTATAAAATCGGTAATTTATTATTTTGACTAAAGCCAGAAATATCTTTGTGGAATCGATCCCTGGAGTCTTTATATGGAAATATCATAATTTTGTATATATGCACACTCTGTCATGTATTTAAAACGTAAAAAATCAAACTATCTCAAAGCAAGGACTTGTATTGAAACGATAGGCAAAAAAAACCCGGTAAACCACCCGAGCCACGATACTTTGCGATAGATTTTAAAATGCTTGCTTCAAACTTAAAAGCTACACTATTCTGGTTCAGAATAGTTCTATTACAGCGAGAAACCTAATGAAACAAACCAGCTGAGTAGTATATATCAAGCAGAATAAGGAACATGCGTTATTATGTATTCATCCTTCACGAGATTTCAATCCTCACGTCATGCGTTATTATGTATTTATCCTCCACGAGATTTCCATCATCCACGACATTTCATTTCCATCCTCCACGAGATTTCAACGTTTTATAGTATATCACCCGCTTCACGGGCAGTACGGATCAGCAGGTTGTATTACATGAATAGTGCGCGGGCGCGCATGTTACTTATACAGTACTATGATCCGCACGGGCCATACGGATCCGCACGTTGTATTACATGAATATTAGTGCGCGGGCGCGCATGTTACTTATACAGTACTAAGATCCTCACGGGCCATACCTATCCGAACGTTGTATTACATGAATACTAGTGCGCGGGCGCGCGTGTTACTTATACAGCACTAAACGTCGCACGGGCCATACGGCGCCGCACGTTGTATAACATAAATGCTAGGGGATGCGCCATCCACTATTTAATCAGTATTTGGCGCCCCAGTGGTGTTTGCAGACGATGGTGACGTCACGATGGCATCTGCTGCATTCGAAAGACGTCATAACGTCATCCCTATTGTATACATGACGTCGCATAAA
>JAVFBY010318863.1:0-16864 GCA_034781015.1 Tonicella lineata
CCCCACCCCACCTCACTCCCTCCCTCACACACACACACACATTTAAACAAAAATGTCATACAATATGTAAAACTCCAGCCGAATTAATCAATCAAGCGTGACAATGTTGAGACTGAAATCGTATTTTTTGTTATGTGTAGCTCAATATTATATTGTCCTTTGAAACTGTTTTCGAATAAATCATAACCAAATACAATTCAATTTGGGCCTGATGAAGATTTAGAACCCTGGAAAAAAGGTCTAAGAACTCCCCCGATCAGCGCAATGCGGTTTGCTTCAAAATACATATTTACTAAATTACTACATATCAATCAGAACAGTAGACTAATAAATATCATTATGGGATGTTGTATCACGCAAAGCTTTTTACTATGTCATATCATCTTCTATTGAATTATTTGATTTTTAGTTTTATTGTTTGTGTTATTCTTTTCATTTTATTTTATTTTGTTGTTAAGAAATTAGAAGCCTATAATCATAATTATAATTCGGTTTATTGTTTTTTGCAATACTGCGCCTTGTGCATTTAATCCTAGGACTGAATTCGTCGCGCTGGTGATATTGTTAAGGGTGTAGACAGAAACATATGCGATATTTTTCAACAATGGTTTTCTTCCCAGACTGTCTATCCGTCAAAATGACGTGCTATTATGACGATCTTTTGTCAATAACTCAGGGTTACTCGACACACATTATCGGAGTTATGAGGGAGAATAATTAGACAGCGTCTTCGGATTGACAGTAGACGGAGACAATGACCGGGGTCGCAGCGTGGGTCCGGTGCTTGTTTTTTGTCCCTAATGGTCCGTTCATCTCTTCGGAGGATGTATTCGCCGGTAGTGACTTCAGCAAGGGTTTAGCCCAAATCTCCCCGCTGACTCCGTCCCATTAGGCTGCCTCATCCTCCAAATACCGTCTCTTAATACGAGAGGAGGGGGTTTAGGACAAACTACAAGATGTGACCTAGACAATGCTTGTGTGACGACCAACCGCTTGTCGTAATTCAAGCACTATCCCCTTAAACACAACACAGACTCGACTGAAAGCAAACACTGAATTCTCTCTTCGATTCCCTTCCTGTGAAAATCGTGGTTACTGGCCAGTCGTCAGAGATAGAGTCCCGGGGAAATTGCATTTTATTTCTACAAAAGTTGTATGAACAGTCAGCAGCTGCATCCATCCTTTACCCTAATACTTTCTGCTAGCTTGCGTTTCATGAATGCGGACAAAACTGTACATTTCAATTTGCATAAAATGTTTGCGTTTTCCGCCCAAATAATTTCACATGGGTCGAGACTAAGTGACATTTGAATAGAATCTAGACTGTTTAAGCAACTACTGACTGCTGACCAGCGTTCCCACATAGGACGAGAGCTACCACGCACTTAACACCCATCAGGGGTAAATGGGCTGGAATGCAAGAGAAGAGAGATGACTATGTCAATATGTACGTTTTCGATTTGGTATGGAAATTGTTGAGAACACCCTGCGTCTCCGTGCTTTAGTGCTAATGGGTTTGTTGCGTATTTAGGAGAATGTCGGCTTACAAGACCCATTTGCTGTTAACTCGAATATCCGGCGACCCAACAACACCTCTGAATGACCCCTTTCCAAACCATTAGATACCCTACTACATTACCTCCAGCCACTATTACAATAGTAATATCTGCAATACTAAACCGTGCAAATAGTTCTCGATATATATGACGGTTTATGACCAGATTTTATGTCCAGTCCCCGCTCGATGTTAATAGGGGAAATCACTCTAATGGAAGCTTATGGTTTAAGTACAGTGCCGTCAAATTACCTACAACAGTAAAACGAAACAGGCATATATGGTGTGAATCCTTGATGACAAAAAATGATAACATTACAATAAACCTGATCGCTTTTCGAACATATTCCACTGATCGCGAAGAATCGAGAGATAATGTAATGTGATAAATCAAAGTATATATATTAGCATAACCCACAGTAATAGCAATCGGAATTACAATACTTGTCAGTATTATGTTAAACTCTTCAGTAGAGTCAAGCTATGAAAAATGTAAATATGTTTTCTATTATGAACATACACATATATAAGGACACTTTACGCGGTCAAATTTACAGCTTGTAAACGCAGTATTTTACTGGAACATATTATTCAAAGGTTACGAGCGAGGGCCATGGTGTTTACTGTAACCCACAACCTTTGCATCTGTCGAGACAGTTAGACATTCCAGCTACCCTGATAGCCCGGATCCTCGCAAGTCATATGGTAGTCATTTGACTGTAAGTGTACTAAGAGATGTACTTGACCCGCTCTTCCAAAGCCTCACTGACCACCGGGTAATTGCCACCACATCTTGCTAGCATTCCATAGTTCTTGCTTCGAGTTGTTTTCCTTACAATTTGTTCACAATAGCGGCTTTTCTAGAGCCGTCTGCTGCAGCCCGCTTCCCAATCACCAAGTACACAATGGATGGACCTCGCCCCACACAGAGACTGCCTTGTTGAAACCATCTTCGATCAGATTTTTCAATATTAGCACCAGTTCCTATTAAATATCTTTAATACTATGTGAGTGTTGTTCATGACCACCTTATCTTTCTGCTATTTCTGCTAAGGCCTGGAATCCAAGGACAGAGCTGAGAAGAACAGCTCTAGTGTTTTGTTTATGTATTTTACGTAACGTTGAACTTTAATTTCGTCTTTGGCACTAAGAGTCAAGTTAATAATTTTGATGCGAAAAAACATGTAGACTATTTATAATTAACTTTGTCAAGTAAAAATAAATCTTTATTCTAAAAGGAGACATTTTGCTACAACCAGCTATAATGCTGTCGTCTAATATTTAATAATTCAAAACATTTTTGTTTTTGTGTCTGTCTGACAAAACGAGATATAATGCCATTTCATAATATATATATATTTTTTTTATTTTAGCAATGACTGATTTATAGAATTCGTAATAAATTGTGAGATATTAAGCGTTGTACAAAACACGAGCACTGAGATATCTCCACTCAGACAGATATCGGGCTAACATCTTTATTTGGGCACATGTTTGGAAGACATGTCACTGCCATCTGTCAAATTTGTTTTAATCTTGATCACGTAAATTTAGATCAGTCCTGCAGTTGACAAATGGTGATGCGATGGCATCTTTGTTTTCAGCACTGCGGATACAGACCGGGTTTATTTAATGGGAGATTCTCGTGCTAGGGGTTTGATTTTGCCGATGGTGCTTTAGTTAAGACTCCGACAGAAACTCGGTTGGCAGAGTGTTGACAGCTAGATAGGTCTTGTCTGGTCCACACCAGACATCTCCCGGCCTTTCATTCAGGTTGATATTAGGGGTTGACATGTCGCAGGCCACATCTCTGTCGACTAGTCCCCCCTGTGTATTGCCCTAAACATTATCAGCTGCTTACGACAGATGGGTCGCAAAGAAACATTTCCAAACAGGGATTTATTATAATACTCCCGGACATGTTAATCGAATCTGATCGGATCTGTGTTTTGTCTTTCAAAAAGAGAAGACGAGACCCATTCAAATACTTCCCAATGGTTTCTACAGCGTCTCTCTGAAACCCTCGCTCTAGATAGGTACTTTTTAGATCCACTCTTCGTAGGCAAATCGTCTGCCTTCAAGCCACTAGCTGAAAAGGTGGGCTTTTCTAAAGCAATGTTCTAAAATATTCATCCCTTTTGAGACAGGGTTAAATTGACCCAATCTGATTTAAAACCACTGGTCACACGAAGGTCTACACCTACATTACGTGAGTGTGATAATTAATATAGAATTAGAGCTTGATCAGCCCAGTTGGGTTTGTAGAATGGATCTGGCATCTATTTATGACCACACTAAAAGGGAAACATGCAGTGTTATGTGTCGACTGTTCCACACTGCGTGGACAGTAAAGTGGAGTGGAGACGGTGAAAGTCTAAACACTGTTCACACAGTGCGTAACTTTATATTTTATATAAATACTAACATATTTGGCAAAGTAACATCCGTTATCGAAATTATCGAGATCTGTTAATTTCCTCTGCAACACAGTCACCTAAGTAATTGCTATTGTATCCTCGGTAGAAACCGTGAGAGCAATAGACTTTCTTATCTGTGACACGTTGAGGCCATCGTGCCTTTGTGCGAGAATCGTCACTTGTCGAACAGTATGATGAAAAGAAGAGAAGGGAATTAATTTCTCATCTGGTGTGAGATCTGGAATCTTCTCTAATTTCTAATTGCTGGATATTCGTGTGGTGTATTTTCATGTTAAGACGGCTTATTATTCGAATTGCCACTTGATTCAGCGACGATGACCCCACTACTTGTATTGAGTCACTGACGTGCATAGTGATTTCAGTGTCAAGTCTGTCAGCTGATTACAACACCTTGGGATTAAATCAGAACACAACCGGGAGCTTCCCTGACGCCAACTTTCCTGCAAGAAACCACTTCTGGCTGAACATCTTTTCAAGCGGTCGCCGCTACTCTGGCGCTCGTCAGTCTAGTACATCTGGTCCAGAGCCATTTGTGAGATTGGTAATTGTACAAAAAGCCCGGATGATTGAATCTGCTGGTGTTATGGAAAAAAAATATAACGCTACTTGAAACCTATATTACCCAGATCGCCCTTGATTTTGTCGCAATCATATTCATATTGACTCATTTGCACAAATAGTTCTTGTGCAGACACATTCGTTGTCTAGTCTATTTGATAACCTATTTAATAGCGTTTTGATGTGTTTCTGTGTTGACTGGAATATCTTAGCATAAACCATTGTAAGGTAGCCATTATAGGACATCAACTTCTTTATAATTCATTTAAGTTAGTATCACACTATACCAGTATCATGTATATGTTATAAATGAATTATCAATATTACGTTGATAGAGATGCGTATTTTTGCACAACAAACTATTCATAAAAATAATCGACACGACCCTTTACTAAAATTAAACAATAGAGACCATAATATCCTGACATACAGTAGCACAGTGCTTTGTATAGCATGTGATCCAGTCCACTATCCTAATTCTAGTATACAATGTTTGTCCAATTAATATACTGTTTCGACAGAATCTATTACATATTAAACGTTGGTCCTATCTTTACACCGAAGCGTGATATGTTCGGTACAGTTGCTTGTTAACAAACTACTCTTTCGCACTAACTCTCAGACAACATTTGCCGTTTCAATATATGTGGAAAAGCGTATTGTTTGTCGAATGGATCAGAAGAGTTGATTAGGCCTGTCGAGGCAATTGCGTATATTGGTCTATTTATGTAGGGTAACCAAGCTGAGCAGATCACCTCGACAACCCGGCCTCCACAGTGCCCTTACCAATACGCCCTTACCATCTTTTCATTGTAACGCCACTGGGGCACAATGGTACACTCATAGCTTTCATTTTCTTCCAGAAATCGTTGAGTCTAAATTGATCTTTGCCTTTACAGTTTGTGTCAGCTATGGTAGATTATATATGCCCTGTCGCTGCGTGTAAAGACTTGTTTAAGAGCTACATATTCCCTTTCCGTCATTTCCACAGATGTGAAAACAATCTACTCTGAAAGTAGGTAACAATATACTATACATGCGAATTTAGTTTATGAAATTTAATGTAATTTACCAAATTTTGTGGAATATGTGTACATACATTGATTGATTGATTCATTTGGGGTTTACTACACTGTGGGGTGAAGATTTGAGTACATGGAATATGAGAGATAATAAACATCACATACACTAAGGAACAGTGGTTTTCAGAAGAACCAATATTACATGTTAGTTCGGTTAATTTCGAATGTATTAAACGGCGGGTTTGCGCAGAACTAAGAGGCATCAGGAAGCTGATTTGTTATGATGCCCTTTTTTGTACTATTCTTGCCCTGTACCGTCTTTAATGTTGCCGGTGACGTCAAGGGTGTTTTCTCCAACCATATGACATGCAGAAACGCCGTCATATAGATTTTATACCCCTGATCAAGGAATTAAATCTCAATCAATCAACCAATCGATTGTATTCAAATTACCAGTGTCATGTATCATTGATAGTCTGATAGAATAAGAATGTCATTATTTTTTTAATGCACGGATTGTTGTCCTCTGCCATTATCCTGCCGTTATATTAACCCTCACTGGTGCAGGGATGTGTGATGCCATTAACTAGTTTCATTTCACGGCTTGTTCAACTTTATAACCTGTTCTAACTCACGTGTCTCTCTTTGCTATATCATTTACCGTACGAGTTCGCAAGTGTGGAAGTAAATCAGGGTGTTATATCCTTTCTATCCTATCCTTAGTCCAAGCTCTAACTAAAAGGGGATGGCAAGAACCATAAATCGTGCTAGTCAGGCGCCAGTCTATTGCGGCAGTAGCGACACCAAAATGCAATATAGGGGTGTTAAGAGTGACCTCGAAAGCTCAACTCCACTGATCTGCTTTGTCTTGCTGATCAGAGAAAAGTAAAGGGAGGACTTTCCATGAAACGAATCAATCTCCGCCATATTATAGAAGCTAACGTTAGGGAAGTCTGAAGTAGAGACTCGATAAAAGGAACGATCTGAAGTCTCTAGATTGAACCTTCAGCTTCCACCATCACGCTCATTTGTTTCCAGTCTTTAATCAAGTCCTCGTTTTCGATCCGATCGCTTGAATGGTTTCTATCAATTTCCAATCCTGGCGACAGCGATGGAGTAAGAATCTGACTAATTTAGCCTGGACAAATACAGCTCTCCTCTGAGGCATTCCAACCTGCTATCTAAATTACAACACTTTTTAATCCCGAGCAAGGTCTTTACCTTAAGGATCGTAAAATACCATACGTATACCGTGTATTTATTTATAGCTTCGTTATTAATCGGTATGGTTTGGATTTTACTCACGAAGAGCAGTTTGGTAATCTCACAAGACGTAATAAATTTCACCAGTTGATAGGTAGCGCGATTTCACTTTGAGTTGCATTGATGGTCGGCTTAATGTTGAAATAACAAACTAGCCTGTGTGAAGGTGCCCATGTGATACCTCACATAAATACATTTCCAAGCACGTTTTCCTTCCTGTTTTCCAATACCAATCTGTTTGCTTGATTTATTTATCACCAAAGCCTGGCTATTATTGTTTGGACCCAATTATCACAGAGGAGTTTTATGTTGAATTTAGATGATGAAACGTGGGTTTGACTGCCAGGCTGACGAGTGCTGGGTGCCTAGCTAAATCCACTAATGATGTCACAACCCGCCCGTTATTGCTTCGCATGTCCTTAGCCACTTCTTGGCGAGAAAAACACCAGACCCTTGTCTTGATGGGGAATCATGATGAATGACGTCAATATGGTTAGTGGCCTGTGCTAGATCTTTGTTATGAGACGCATTCCGCCTATACATAATCAGAGAATTGTGGTCTTACATTACGTGGATCCCATCAATTGGTATATAGACAAGACTATTTATTTGGTAAGTGGAATGGAATCCTTAAGCATACACACACACTGATTAAGACATATGGCTTTTGGTTCGGTAAATATCCCGGTTAAGAATCGTGTTTTAATATTGATGAAATAACTTAATATGGAGTTTACACATGACGGAGGCTGTCTGGGATATTACTTGATGCAAAGTTTGCGCAGACTGGTATTTCGAATCGCTATAATCTTTAAAACATAATTCTTAGCGGGTGTATTTGGCATCCAAGACATCAAATACCAAGGTCACGCAGTCGTCAGCCCAATTACTTCATTGTGAATTTCCACGGATACGGTATTGCCGTTGGTGTGTTTTTTTAAACATGTCTGGCAAACTAGATTGAGAGGAAACTGCAGGAGGTAATCTAATTCTATGGTAGCAATTGACTGTATCGTTTGGCATTTGCAAACCGTATTGGTAGTTGCAGTCCAAATAGCTGAGTTCCTTACTCAGTATTCTTAGCAAATCTAAGGGATTCATTTGCAGTGGTAAAGATGTCTATTCTTCTGACTGGAAGCACACTTGCCGACCCTTAGCAGCCAATTGACCCGAGGTAGGAGAGAAATCCCATCTGTGGAGGAAAACAGCTATCACGAGGACAAGTGCCTGATCCTCCCTCGTTCTCATACGAAGCAAACTCTGCTAACCACATTTGCATTTCACTCCCTTGACTACGCCAATCTAATTTTCTGTATAATCTGCATATTGCGTCCGAATACTCTACTTCTGATTCGGTTTGAGACAGATGTGAGTGTAATTAGCAGAGGAAATCAACATTTCTTCCCATCTATTAGAAATACATCGCGAGTTGTAGATGACCCTCTTCCAGAAGAACACAAAATTATATGGGAATTTGTCTACTACCTAGTTCAGCCATTTCTACCATTATACATACAAGTACCACTGTGAACCTTATTGCATGCTTAATAGTTATCCAGAGCAGTCTGAGTGTTATCATTCTGCTTACTTAACCACCGTGCATAACAGAGAGTATATTGGGAATGATAATATTTAATGTTGTTGCTCAGACAACCATTAATATACATGATAACTTAATACTGGCTGTGGTAACAGATGCAATAGATTGGTATACTAGTGCTTCGCTTTACTTTTATTTCCCGTCCATCTGGCTCCTCTGCGTCATGGTTTGTTTGGCTGTTCTATAATCATATATATTTATATTGATTCAACCCAAGACAAAATACACAACTGGCTTTTAACTGACTTGTATGTACACATACAAGTTTTGTTCTAACTTCAAACCATCCCTTGTAAGTTTGTATTTCGAACAGATGTTTCCATAACGTTCAAAACGGCAGCAATATATTAGATAAAATCTACAATATGTCACATTTTTCTGAAATCTGGAATTCATCCTGTTGTGAGCTAACCTGAATGCATTATTTTGATGCGTTTATAGACGAGCAAAAATCCAGTTCGGCATTCCAGATTGAATGTTAGATACTAAGGCGCCAATGTTTTTGCTGATACGAAAGCCTGGTTTGAGAGTGACCGCCCGCCGAGTATTGGAGTGGGATCACCTAACATACAGTTAAGTCCTTGACAGGTGTAGCGTCTACAGATGTCTAGCACCTGTCCTATCCCGTTACCCCACACCAAGTACTCAACTCTAGCATTAGCACCCACTTCTTACTCTCGCCTATCATGTTGAACATGACCATCACGAGTGCCAACAAGCGCCTGTATTGTTTTAACTTGGAGAAAATGTTGTTTAACACGTTGCAGAAATGTGGTGCATTCATGGTTATTTTGTTTAAGTTGTCCACTATATAGTGCCGCCATGTGTAAATCCAATCGCCCCAAGCTCTAGATGTATCACATCTGGGGAATGTACTTCTATTTTAATATCGGAAGTTAAAGTGTTTCGATTTACCTGGGCTCGGTCGGTTTGTGTTTAGGACTCAATGAGGCGTGAAAGGGACATTGTTACCCAACATAGCGAACATTCATGGCTGAGGTTATCAGCGTGTAAAATCTAGTTTGGGAAGTGACTGAATTCTTTACGGGAGTTGTTTATTGATGCTTTCTCCCCAGTTGAATGAGTCCAGCAGAAGTGATTCATTATAACCAGTTAGAGGCGACTTGAAATAGAAGATAGCGGACAAGCAGCTCAGTCTCCACAGAATGCCCAAATAGCTGGCAATTAATGATCTTATCACTTGCGGTCTTTTGGCTTTCTCGGCTATGATTTATTGTCATCACGACCAAGCTGGTACCGCTCATAGACACCCAATGCTCTTTGCTTCAGTAAAGTTGTAGAACGCTTCATTTACATATAACTGCCAGGTCTTGATTTACAATATGCGATTCACCTCCTTCCCAAAGGGTATCAAGGCAAATTAATTACTTTTTATTTAATGGCCAGCGCCTGTATTACCATATTCATTTAGTACAAGTCGTTACGGTCATTCATTGTTATGCATTCCACAGCGTTATGTGGTGATGACGGTTCGCAGGTGTCCAACTTGTGTCGATGAACGCTCATTTAACATCTTCACTTGACCACTCTGATTAAACGGGATTATTTCATTTTCATCTCCTCTATAGCGTTTTCATTTGAAAAGCCTTTGATTTTTATTCATATGATACTATTTGGTTCAATTCACCTCTATATTAAACCTTGCCGGACTAATGAGGTGCTTCAGAGAAGACACGAATAAGTCTTACGGGAAATAATTCGTCCGAGCTGCGATTGGAACGGTACAATGTACTTCTCAGTTGGCCAGTATTGTTGTTTCATTGTTACATATAGTGATTCTGTGACCGAGGAGATTTCACGCCAACGTTCAGGTCCCCAATGCATTGCACACCCAAAAAGCCATTGTAGCACAGTCTGAGCATTCTCCATACTACTCGGGTGTGGAAATTAATTCATCATTGTTCACATTAAGGTTCGACACGTGTTGGGAAATGCATCAGATCTGAAGGAACTCCGAGCCGACCCTCATTGAATGAGACCGGAAAAACGCGTTGATAATGCACAGTTGCTGAAGACAGGCATCCTTGAAAAGAAGCATTCCCACAATGAACCCCGACGGAGACGTGCTGGAGTTTTGTCCAATTACTCGGCCTTTCTTTTCCATTTTCCCCTGAAATCTGAACGCTAATAGACTTCATTAATTTGAACAAAATGAATTTAGACTGGTCAAGCTGGGCTCCTTCACATATTAGTGTTTTTTGTTAGTCACTACTTCACACAGAGCTCTTCAAGACTGTCTAGTGGGATCTCTCAAATTATACCAGATCAAATGTGTATTTAGTTTGCACCATTTTTTTTCTCTCTAAATAAATCTATTGTGCATGTTACGGAAATCGATTATGATTTTTGTGTGTAAAATAAATTACTATTTCCTTTGTAAAAAACCCCCACCTTTTTATCGTTTTCGTCATATAATTCGACAAGAACATAGTTAATATTTGTATGTGGTGGGTGAAAGGTTATGAATCAGGTTGTAAAGAATACAACAAGAACAACAATTTCCTTAAGCTTTCTAACGTAATGCAGGGAGATTTTTAAGTTTATAATTTCTCGTTTCCTGTATTATATTTGAATTGATATGTTGCTATATTTCCAAAGGTTAATTTTAGCCCAATATCAATGGCAATAGCCGATCACTGGTCCTATAGATGAAAACGGTGGATAAATCTGATTGGGTGATATAGCTTTTAAAAGACTGAGGGTCACATGACCACAGTTTGGAGTAGATGTTTTACAAGAGCTATTAACACAATAGCACTAATTTACAGCTATTTATCTTTGTTACACATTTTAAATGACAGGTGTATGGTCACGGGAGAGATAAAATGACTGACGTGTGATCACTTGCTCGCCCCTGCTGTCATGGTTCAGTCATTTATCACCAATTGTTGTCTCTTACAACGGAAGATAAATAGAGGGGACAATTGAAAAGAATGACGAATAGACTGCAGTGCTCTCCGGCTAAGTGTGACATTTTAAACTTGTTCTCGTTGTCCATACTTGAGTTTTTTTAAATAAATTAGCAAGGGAACCTCGCCATGTGTGGGAAAATGCATTTACTGTCAGAGGTTAGGGTTGTTTAAACTGCGTTTTGTCGAAAACGAACCATTTTTAGGCCTATTTGTCCATAATAATAAGGTTTTTTCGGACACAGAATCAAAATAGAGAAAACAATTTTGTCTAAATTTGATAAGACACTAAATTAATATAATTATATTACTGGTCCACAAGGGGAGTACATCCTAGACTTGATTTACACGTGGTGTTCTTGCTATAAACTATGTTAATACAATATAAAAATGCAATGCTTTTTAAGGCACAACAAACACTTTAACCTTGCTTAGTTTGGCTTTATTATCCATTGCATTTTCGCTATGTCCATGCTATGGACTTCGTCTATCATATCAACTATTCAACTTTTGTTTGAGTAAAGAATTAATATTGTGATTGCTTCGTTGCGTAGTTTTTTCTATAAAGAATAACTTTTTGCAAATATTTTTTCCGCCTTTTCGGAATTTAGACAAAAACCCGTCTGCCGCTTTGAATGAAGAGCTAGCAGTGCCCATTGATTATAACCCCGTTGATGCCATGTCAGTTTGAAGAGAGTGGATACTTTATGTAAATCAGTGTATACATTGAGCGCGGTATACCGGAAACCCTTGTGCATACACCTTAGGAGTAGGAACCGGAAGTTTGGGCAAAAATCGAAACATAGCTAGTTCCGGAGCCAAGGAGAATCACTATGAAAGTCAGGTCACGCTTTATTCCGCTTCTGTGCGCATGACTGCATTTAGACTCGAGGATAGCCTTTCAAATGAATACTTCACATATTGAGTTCCCGAAAAACACTTAGAATGAAGCCCCCCATATGCTTCCATTATTACGTACTTTGAAATGAGTCATCATGCTACTTGCAAGGCTTCTCTGGTAAATTTGATAATTGTTGGCTGAGGAAGCACCAGATGATTTAAGATTTAAATGCGGGGAATTTGTACGGCTGTAATTTCTTTATCGTATTCCGTCCTCAGTGGACACAGGCCTGCCTTGAATCCTAATAAGAAACAGTGTGACTGAATGACTGCCACGTGATGGCGGGTATATATTAGCACTATTAGGAAACTACAGGATGTGGGTTGGGGTGTAAACTGGTACCATGCACGAGGAATTGACAAATAGAAAACATGGCCAATTCTTGCTAATTTTTTCCCTTGGTATTGGAAACGAGTTTTCTAATTTAAAGAAAAGATGAGTAGTTTGCGTGAAGTGGCCGCTCAGCGTGAGGTTCTTATCAAATATTTTCATGGTCTAGATTCCCGGGTTAATAGCTTCAGACTTGACTGGACACCCCTCTCACTCTCTCTGGGCAATCAATCAGCTCTTCTCCTGCGCTAACAGGCCATGCTTTCCTGTGATTACGTCCATACCAAATATTGTATCCGACGAATCCGTTAACGACATGCCAGTTAATTTGGGTACATCGCTAAGTAGCAGTTTGCAGATTTACAGTCAGACTAAATAGTTAACAGACTTACACGGTAATCGCCTAGCTCAGATTAATTGCTTTATTGTTAGCATGAGTCGACATAACCTTCTGTTTGTCAAACAATTCCATGTTAGTTGCGCCTCTCAAAATTCTTCAAAAATAAACTTTATTTTAAGAAAGGTAACTTCTGTTGCGTATTACTAGTTGCAGCCTTTCTTTTCTCACAAGCTACTTCATACCATGCATACTTAAATTAATAATCAAACGTTAATTTATCGTGAATTATATTATTTTAATAGTCCTAATAGTATTAGGACTTTGTCACATGGATAGCGTGGCAAAAAAGCGTCTTGTGTTAAAACAAAGAGCGGGGAATTAATATTCGTTCCGTGTTGACACACTCTCGTCTTGTGTCTGACAATTTCCACAACCCTGTTATAGTTTACGGTCAACTGACTCCGTTCTCTCGGTGACCTTCCAGCCATTGTTTACCAATTCTACCATACTGTCCATTACTGAAATACTTGGTTGTCTTTCGTTCAAGCCAGGGAATAGCCCAAGCGAAAGTTCATGCCTTGTCGCGCAATTCGTCCTTCACACATACTCCGGCAAATTAGCCCTGCGTTCAACTTCTCAACCGAAAGTTAATTTCCGCTCAAAATTGGACTACTTACTTTATTTTGCTAATCCTAGACTGAGAACAAAGACATATATGTCTCGTTTATCATTCTTCGCCAATACGCTCAATTCGTCCTCCTACATATTTGACGTCATCTGTTATATATATATCGTCGCCAATACGCCCGCATATATAAATGACGTCAACTCACATTTTCTTTCTCTGCATTTATAAAAATATATATATATCCCCGGTGGACGCATGTCACATTTTCTTTCTCTGCGTTTATTAAAATATATTTAATATACATGTATTCTCTGATGCTTGTCTGTTTGTCATAATCTATAAGATCAATATTTTTCAAGGACAGTGGGATGTATAAAAAAAATAGGCTTGCAGCCTTTTCATGTCGACTTCTTTATTGAGCTGTAAAGTTTATTGTCCGGAATGATAAAGTGACGTTATTTATGGCAGCTATGTTTGATTTTCAGAGCTTACTAGATTTAACTACGTAGCATTTAGCACGTAAGATCACTTGATGACACATCTCTATACAGAAAAAAGACATTTATCCTTTTTCATTTGACGTTCGAATGGAGAGCACTATCAATATTGTTAGCATATTCCACGGGCCTAACAATTGATCAAGTCGTACTATATAGACTGCCAGAACAGTCCAATAAAACTGTCATCTAGATTATGTATAAGCTTGTTGATGTACTCGCACTTAAATGAGTCCATGTGATATCGGCCTCGACTGGTATGGGAATTTCTATACATTATACCAGTATGTCGAGCTGTTGGTTCCGGTTTATATTGATTCTAATCACCCCTCGGGCAATCAAAGCCTGTGCTGTAAGTTTGCTCTCACCATACTAAGCAACGCAATCAGAAACTTTGGCGAGAGATGCCTATATAAGCAATTCCCAGTCGACACTGTGTTCACACTTAACAAATGAACTCGTTCCAATCAGTTTAGTGAAAAAAACAAACTGATATTGATACCGACTATTTTATTGGGTATATAAGGACACAAGTGTGTCCCTGTGGCAGTCTGTTTATATTATCCTTGCGTGAGGGCGGTTGGTGGACGATTTTCTCGAGCCAAGGTGTTCTCAGTGCTTAGTGGCACCAGGAAACCGATTTGGTGTGGTGTCTTGTTTTTCGTCCTGTCCTGTCATAATTGTTGCCGGTACTAAATATACCGCGTTTTGTGTGATTGGTTGATGTCGTTCGAAATTTGCATATCATAATTTATATGACAGATTATTGCTATAGTAACTCTCTATATCAGGACTGAACCTACATTTTTAACGGTAACACCTCAACATTTATAATGCTAGAAATAATAACAAATTGTTCTATGACTGGTACTATATTTCTCTGTTAACATCTTCCCATTATATTGTGAACTAGGATTTAAACAGAATGATTTGTGTAGTATATATATAGTATATTTATAGTTTTTATATGGTGATCACAGAAGACACAAGTCGGTTTTTCATTTCCCACAAATACAGCCAGATACAATTAGTGAGCAACAAGCAGCGGGTTATGTTAAAAACATTTCCCCTATGCCTGTCATCCTATTCTTTTCAAAGGGGATGCTGACTGCCATGGATCTTTTCCTCGCAAGCCACGCAATCCGGTTGAATCACAAGCTGCCTTTCTTGATCTCATGCCTGGGTTGTTGTCTTAGATCTGAGTGTCGTCAAGAGCATATCAAAGGAGAAGATCTTTGAAAATGCCTTTAGCAAATAACGTAATAACTGTTTTGTAACCGTGGTGGACTGGGCCGTGGTGAGACTAGTCGTAAGACTCGGTCATACTTAATGCAATTCCTCCATAACCCCGTATTGTGTTCGCGAATAGAATTCCAAAGTTTTCTCAAGTTCAACGCCCCAGGAGGCATCTGCTGGTAGAAAAACTACTATTGACAGAAATATTTGGATATTAGGAACTTTGCTGCCTGAGATTTATGTTTTCGCCTTTTTTCATTATTGATCTTTGCAGAGAGAAGATACACAGAGGACCTTAAACGGCCGATAGTCACGCAGCCTTTCATATTACTTCTCTGTTCTGCGCTTATCGTTTGAAAAGTTATTCGTGCTCTCGCCAAAACATATTGAATGTGCCTAGAAGAGAAGTTCAGATATGAATAGAGTAGTCAGTAAACCGTGTAGTCATATACTTAGGACATTGTTCTACATCTGGAACATCCCATTGCCTTTAAAGTCCCAGCAGACGACCACTAGTTTTGGAAGGCCAATATATTTGGACATCCACGTTGTAACATACAAATATTTTTTAACATTTTAGGAGTTTATAAATTAAACGAAATAGTTTTTCATATTATAATTATCATAACTTAAAGCCAAACCAGTTCTTATATCACATGGAACGAAAAACCCGGATAGCTTTGTCTAAAAATATCACTGATGCAGACATAATCTTGATATTTTATCGGTTATAGGGAATTATGTTTTCGTTATCTTCAAACTGGATATTAATTGTTTTTTTGTTTTTTTAGTTTTATCTTGGCGACAATGGAGCTGATGATGATTTGATCATAGCTTGATTTTCTGTTATTAAATGACACATCGTTGTAATTTAAAGGTTAAAGAAGGTTTTTATGCAATTTATACTCGAGCCAGCTTATTTCCTCTTGTAGAATGATTAATGTGTGTGACGGAATTTTGTATCATGATATCTTAATTTTTGCCGCCTACTTTTAGCTGAAAGGCCAGTGAGAGATTTTAGGTGGAGGAAATTAGGCAATTCCATCAATGTAACAGAGGGAACAGAAATAGTCAACAGCGTAACTGATTAATTTTTCAACCCTTCACTGGAATTATACCATTGCCGCTATAATTATCTCAAATTGCTAGAATTAGTGTCTGCCTCTTGCATACAATTCTCGTTACTCGGCACATATCGGTTTTGAATAGGAAATACATTTAGAGACCGTAAATTGGTACTGGCTGTAGCAACTAAACAGTTTAAACGTTAAGTCTACAACCCTTTTATTCTCTAATATCTCTAAATAGAGCGCAGTGCAATAATTTGGGTTACCTAACATCTCACGTAAGCTGTTCTACACCATTCACAACAAATACACGAATACGATCTATGTTCATTTTGTATGTATTCTGTTTCGCACTCTGCTTGCGATAGCGTCTGTTTCGTGATGGATTGGTTTTTGGATCGAAACTAGACCAAATTAAACTTTAAACACATATGATAATTATACTCCCCTCTTGATGTCTATGATAGCCGGTTATGCTAGGTTCTCACTATCACGATTC
>JAVFBY010318864.1:0-10158 GCA_034781015.1 Tonicella lineata
GGGGGTAAATTTATAAATTTTGCTTATAATAGAATTTGACTTGAAAGATTGAACAAATGTTGGTGGATATTTTTTGGAGTGACTTTCATTGTATGTTATGAAGACATAAACAATATGATTGATTGATTAGTTAGTGTTTTATGTCAATAATATTTCACCTATATACCAGTCCAATGGGAGGAGGAAACCAGAGGAACCGTGCCAGACAGGGCAAGGGCATCACATCACAAACAGGACATTACAACCAGGATTCCTGATGCCCCTTCATAGTACTGCGGGCTCCAATGCCTCAGAAAGCTCACACCAATCATCTGTCTAACAATGGAGTGTTCTTCCAATATAGAAATGAAAATACTGTCAAAGATACATGTAACTTCCTTTACAATTTAAGGGATGGATAACTTAAACCAAAAAGGCATATGGCTTTTCAGTTGCTGATGGCGGCACTGACAAATTTGATTGAAGGCAACAACTTTTCAAATTTATTTTGTTATCATAATCGCATACATTACGCAATCTCGAGCATTCATCAAACATTCACTTGTTATTTAAGTTTACTATCCCTTTAAATTATATACCTTTCTTGTCTGGTCATTTTCTTCATCTGATAATCCAAGGTCACGACCTTGAGCCCATGCTTGTCTGGCTCCTTGTACTATACTGCCAACATATACTGCCGAGGGGCCTACATCTGTAAGTATAGAAAATTTATACAGGGTTTTAATGAGCTCCGGTAGATTGATTGCTTGGTGTTTACCACCATGCTCCTGAGTATTTCTTGGGGAAATTTTCACCTACATGTACATTGTACATGTATAGGCAAGGTGTGCCAATCAACCCACCACTCAAACAAAGACCAAAGACAGGACAGGAGAAAACAAGGCTAGGGCCGTCAAGTTGATAGCTAGCCCTAGCTTTGTACTAACAACCTCATTTTGAAAATGAGTGCACAAAAACTTGTACATCAATCTTCCTCAACAATTTATGTTTGAGAGCCCTTTCTTTCTTTTTATAAACTAAGGTAGAGGCTGAGGCAGTGAAGTCAACAATGATCTATCAGACAAAACCTATTCTGTCAATCACATTCATTATCTTTACCATTATTGCAAACATACATGATATATATGTGGTTCAATGAAACTACATGTATAAGGGTGGCTACACTGTTGCCAAGAATTTGGTGGAAATCGCAGGCAAACTCATTTGCAGGGATCTATAAACAAAGTTTTATTTTAAAGTTGTGTTTTAAAAACATAAATGTGAATAGCACTGTAATGACAACCACATTGTTAACATGAATTTAGAGGATTGCAATCCCAAACATAATGTTGACATGACAAAGTCACATCCCAAATTTGAAGAAAAATGGTGAATTTGTACTAAAACTGTTGTGTTTAAAAAGCATAACTAAGAAGATTGTTTAAAAACTGTAATGATGGAAATATATCTTAGTTTGAAGTCAAATAAAAGTGAATTTTTACTGTGTTTACAAACTATAAATTAGATTATAACATAAAAACTGCAATGAATTTGGTGAAATGCAATCCCATCTGCAGTCTGGACACAAGGAGCGATATCCCAAATGTGAAGTTAATCATCTAATTTTGTTTGAATATTATCCTGTTCACTACATAGTGGGACGGAAGAACTGACAGAGGGACAGAGGCAGGTTCACGAGGCGATCGTTTCAGAGCAAAAGTCCTTTGCAAATATCCCAACTTATTTATATAAAATTAGGGACACACGAGGGGACTTGTTTCCGTGATCTGGGGCACGGCCTATGAAGGCGCGCTATGGGCTCTGAATTTCATGGGGATTCTCTATACAGCAAACACACAGTTTCATTGGCTGACCTCTGAACTCTAAACTAGTGATTGCGCAATACCTAATCCAGCAGAAACGGTGGTCATCTGTACAAATCATTGCAGACGACTGTCTGTCTACACATGCTCCAATGTGCGAAAAATAACAACAAAGACAAAAATCTTGTAAGCTAATTTACCAATTGAACTAAATTTTTAATCGCCACTTTTGTGATAAGTTTTGTTTTATACTCGCCAGGCGCCAATATTAAGGCACATCTGGCCAGTTGACGGCCGTCATTTTTGAACACTGAACGGCAGTGAGCAAGTTTTTGTCGTAACTGCTGTAGTTTTAAGCCCGTAATTTCTGACACCTACATGTACGTACATGTAAGCTGCAGAAATGGTAAGAGGAAAGATTTGTAACCAAAACAAATGTAATCTGTCTGTTTCACACGGCATTGAAGCTGCAGAAAAACTGATGCTACTTTGGGTATACACTGTATGTATATGTGTGAAATGTATTTGGCAATCACAGTGAACCATGTCGGCAGAGGTTTCCCATCATTTTTGCATTTTTTTGAGCCCTGGAGTGTATGGAAAGCTAGTGATTAGATGATTGAGAAAACTAGCACAGCAGGGATCAAATTAAACCAGAAAGCTGGAGGGCAACTCAAAATGAGAAAATGAGAAAATGTGAAAATGGGAAGCTATGTTTATCAATTCTGTATGGGACCCTGTCAACAGAGTGAATTTTTGAACCCTAAAATGTGTCACTAAGCCTTTGGTTCAGTGCCAATGTACCCATCAATCTGTCTAATTAATGACTAATCTGACACCAGCCACAAATACTTAAGGATAAATGAAAAGCCACCTGTTAGCCAGTGAAGTCCTGTAGAATGACTAACAGTTGAAATAGCAGGGTTTATACATGTATGTACTCTTTATAACATGGTATATATAAGCTGGTTTATAGAATAAAATTTTAAACTATTTATTAAATGTGAAAAGCAGGAAAAGGCAAAAGAGGAGAGAACAAATATTTATTATTTAATAAGAGTTTATAACATAACTGCTGAAAATCCATGAAAATGTATCCCTTGATTAATTTGATGTCCTAACCCACTTTTCTAAAACAGATTTAACTCCTAATTTAGATAGATAGTCCTTTAAATTAGGAAGGATTGATTGATTGATTGATTGGGGTTTAACGCCATACTCAGGGGTATTTCACCTATATGACGGCGTGCCAGCCCCATGGGTGGAGGAAACCACCGTTCAAGTCACTGGCAACATGAAAGACAAGACATAAAATAAAAGATAAAGAAAAATAAAAAAGAGAAAAAAAAAACCCGACACAAAAAAATTCTACTTCCTGATGCCCCTTAACTCCGAGAGCACCAGGGCATTATGAAGCTCTTGCCCAACCACCCGCCCCGAAAAGCAATATCATGTTGTCCTAATTTTCAAACACGTGTATATAAATATTTCCAAGAAACACTATAAACGCATGGGTAATTTAGTTTAAGGCTTCGTAAAGAGTAAAACACGTAATGATGGACGTTTACAAAGCGTACCAATGCAGACAGAAATGTACAGATATTTGCCTTACTATCAGCAAAAATTGTAAAAAATCCAAGCACTGTAAACTAGTATGTAAATGTTCACAAAAAAAAAATCCGAAAAACACACTGTCTTCAATTGTGTTTTTATCATCCGTATTCGAACGATATATACATGCTAGAAAGTGGTTAACCGAAAATAGCTATTGAAGAAAACAAATCAGTTACAGTGCGTATACTGCATTACATTTTACAAAATCTTACAAAGCTGCATACACAAGTTTACATACAGTACAGGGCAGAACTAACTTTACATAGAACGCGCCTGGAACAAAAACAAAAACGCGTCTAACATATTTAGAAAAACGCGCTTAGGCGCACCTAGTCGCGCTAACAGCGCGTCTAAGAGGTATGACAGTCGCGACTAGTCTGAATTTGAACGAGCCGTTTTTAAATTAAGGCGCGTCAGAAAAAAAAGTAGGTGCGTCGAAACAAAAATCAGGCGTCAAAGCGCACTTCCATGTATGTAAAATCCTAACGCGCCGAAATTAATTCAGTATACCAGTTTGTAAATCACGCAAAGGCATTGTCCAATCAGAATCGGGATTTGGAAAATAACGCGCTCAACCGGTCTGAGAAAACGCGGCAACCCCAGATGATTTTGAACTGTCGAGCAACTAGATAGAATAAATGCACATGGCAGACTGCCTGCATTTAAACAGATTTCCGACGCGACTGAACATTTTTTCGACGCGAAAGAGCATATTTTCGACGCGCTCAAAAAGGTTTCCGACGCGTCTAAAATTAAAATGGGCGCGCTTGAAAATCTCCTAGTCGCGCCTACTATCAAAATAGACGCGTCAGAAAAAAAGCGTAGTGGCGCCTATCAAATAGCGCTGGGAAATATTTAGTCTAGATTTAGTCGCGCTAATAGCGCGCCAGATGTAAAGTTAGTTCTGCCCTGTACTGTATGTGTCTGCTGGAGTGTGATCCAATGCCACTTACCGCTCATAAAGTTGTAAATGAGAGGATTCATGGCACTGTTAACATAGAGAAGGAGATGTGTGCACATAATAACCACCACTGATTGGTGGAAACCAAGACTCCATGTCAGCTGACCGGAACTCCTTAAAATTCTGAAATATAAATCAAATCCAAAAATTAGAACAATTCAATCTGGACTTCTTTTTTTCTGTTATTGCCAATGTATGTTTCTCCATTACCTTAATGAGACTGACAATTCATCCTTGTTTCATTTTGGCAGATCAACGTAATGTAACAAAATGTAATAATGAGCGTTTGGTCAAAGAGGAGAATCGAATTCATTATTAACTGCAGTTTACTAACACCTGTACATTGCATATATAAATAAAACAGGACGCTTATTTAAAATATTGACAGCGAAAGTTGAAGTGTATGATGCAAAAACAAATATCCCTAATATACAAGTGTCAGATGTGGTAAAGGTCATCACCGCTAATGTATCATTCAATTGCAACAGATGACAGGTGTCGCTAGCGATCATGTAGTAGAATAGGTCGATAGTATCTTAAACATTGAATTTCCAGTAGACTGGACTGATAAGAGTTATCTGAGTGGAGATTTGAATCATCAACCATATGTTGTTAATGAAGTTTGATGTTCTCTCTCCCTGACAACTGTAGTAGCCTCAACAGATTTCTCCTGGACACTGACAGCTGCATTCATGCTACTGTCAAGTACACTTGACCAAGAGCCGCCAAATCAGAACTGTGCGACATACCCCACATAACCTAAATATAATTGATTCAGACTCAAAGGGCAACCTGTATATTCTTTATGTGTGTGGGCTGTTTCATCCTTAACAACCAGAGTTTAAGCTATGTTTGATTTTTTAACACACTGAACAACAACTTTGAAAGGAGGTAAAGGCCATTTATGTTTTGAAATGACAACGCTGACGGGAGGGGCACCATAAATTATATATCAGAATAATGGTTGTAAAATTATCTGTCCTTGATATTATCTTCCCATTATATTGAATTTAATTTCAGATTTGTGTTTAACTATCAAAGGTCGGGAAATAGATAACAGAATTGTGAATATGTTGTGATAAAGACAAATTCTAAGCCGGCATATACGTGTTGCTAAATTAAAAACAAATTGATGAGAAAAAAGGCGGGATCCAGATCTAGCTCCAGCGTTGCTATGAAATTCTACGCGCTGCGCATACACGTCAAAGGCAAAGATGGACAATATATAAAAGTTGCCAAAAATCAGCTCGATACGCCATTTCATGCCGTGACATAAATGTATAATATTAACAAATACGAGGTTACCTCGTGGTATTGTTTTTATTTAAGTATATATATTTATGTACATGTATATAACGACGCGAGTTTCCACTGCTTTTCAAAGGTTAAATCTGAAGTCATATCGGTACAAATATTTTACTTGGGAAATTTTAATTATAGTGGTTTCACATAACTATAGGAGCCAAACTGCCACATTCCGCCTTGTTGAATGTACTTTCGACATTGTTAACGAGTTTTGTCAAGTGATGGGATAATCAGTGGGGAATCAAATTTGAGGAATCTATCAATCTATAAGCAGGTAAGTTATCATTGTGTTACAGGTACAGGTAAAAACACAATTCCCAAATGTCCCTCAGTCATATTAAAACGGACAGCTAACAAGGACACTGAACATCATTCTACGCATCTCCGTGAGCCAAAGTAATGCATCTTTGTATTAGCCTTGGCACAAAACAGACAACTGGTGCGTTACTTGGCCATGTTGAATGAAATATCAAAACAAATACACGTGACTGCTGTGTAGCAGAGAGTCGATGGTTAGGTCTAACGCCTCTAAATTCACTGACTATTAAATCAGCCATTCCATATGGAGGCCTACGACTAGAATTGAGAAGCTAAGACAGAAACCAGACGGAAACAAGCGTTTGTATTTTGTCGACAGTCAAAAAGCCAGAAAGTTGTAACATTATTTTTATTGAGTTTACGAGATATGCCGGGACATCAAACAATAGGCCGACAAACGATGATCTGCACGTGACCGAGAGAGCGCCTCTGGTTGGGCAATCGAAATCGATCAGAGCACAGACATACAGCGTTTTGTTGTATGGTATTTGTACACGTGTATACGTCTGGATATACCATGTGTTCAGATGGTGCATTTTAGGGTGGCATGGAACTATCTGAGTACCGTAACGGTGTGCTTATATTTACTCAACCATAAGGCAACGTATATATACAGAAGATTGGCAATAACATTCAACAAAATTACATTTTTGTTTTAGAGATATTTCGCGAAAAACAAATCATTGCAACAATATTTAACACCACTTTTGCACAGAATTTGATTTAGTCTATAAAATGGAAATGACTGTAAATGGCTGTAGTTTTTTAATCCTTATACCAGTAGTTTAAATTGAGTCACATTTAATTCAATACAGTATGCGATGGTAATCATGCTAATTTCCTTACTATATATTATGTTTGATGTTAATATTGGATACATGAATATCAGCTGATTTAAACATAACTTATGCAAATATGTTCGTTCCGTTTGACATTATGTCAAATTGTTAACTTGATACTAAATGTCTTTCGACCTACGTCTCATTAATTTTAGTCGTGAGTGTGTTCTTTTTTTTTATAGCAAGAGTGTTTTTTATATAAACAGTTACAGCAGTGCCAATTGCGTGAGATTATTGATGCGATGTGGGAGAAGCGTCTAGCAACATCCGGTCATCCATTATCAACAAGTAAACGAATTTCCGGGTACTCTCCAAACAATGTGGAATAATCAATGTCGGAAATAAACTGTAGATATTACACGTTTTCTATTTAAATATCAATCCAGGTTATTATTGGCGCATTAAACAGGTACAGTTGAGAAATGTGCTAGAGAATATGTTATATTGTGTTGTCAGAACGGAAAGGTGCCAGTGCATGCCTATTGCAATTTAATATAAGGTATAATTACAGTAGGCCAACATTGTTGTTCATTTATATAGTATTAGAAATATACTTTATTCTTGCAGTAAATTATTGCTGATGGTGTAGATTGCATTATGGTTTGTACATAGGATATAGTGCTGTTGGCCTAGATATGTGGTGTATTGTCAATTATACTTAGAGTAGCGTGTTGATGAACATATAGAGATACTGTATTCTTGCAGTAAATTGTTGATGTAGATTGTTAACTATAAATTATACTTACAGTAAAGTGTTGATGCTGCAGATAACTGTGGTATTATAGTTGACGGTGTAGATTGGTTAACAGTTTATAGTTAGAGTAAATTGCTATTAATTTAGATGCCTCGGGTCCGACTAATTACCCGAATGTAACCTAAATTACCCGAATGTAACCCGGCCCAATGTAAGCCCCAAACCAAGAATATGTCATTTTGGTACCAAACAAAGCTTTTCCAAATGATTTTCGATCTCATTTCGAGAAATACCTAGCAAAATATGCATTTACCGATAAGACCGCCATTTTACCCAAACGTCAAAGGGACGTAACTCTACCCCATTGTAACCTAAATGTAACAACAATGTACCCCAATGTAAGAGACAGAGCAAGCTTATGGACATTTTAACTTAATACAAGGCTTTTCCGATTGATATTCGACTTCATTTGTGAGAAATCGTGAGCGAAAGATTGGTTTTACCGAACATCGACTTTTTAACCCAATGTAACAGCAATGTACCCCCATGTAATACAAATGTACCCCAATGTAAAACACAGAGCAACAATACGGTAATATAATTTTTACTTACAGTAAAGTGTTGATGATGTAGATGGGAAGATAACAACAGAAGAAGAAGAGCACGACGACAAATAACATTTTAGCTGTTCTCCGGCGAGTATGTTGAGGAGGCCCTGTTCCGTTCAAACCCTGACTACAACCTGAAACATAATATTGCAATTATCATTTGTCAGACATAAAATACAAGCAAAATATAGAATGAACAAATCAGAAGTATGGTGCACGATGTTGACGTTCTACATTTTGTCTTTGTCAGTTCGTGCATCATCGAACTGTTCTTATGGTGCGTGTTTTTACAGCTATCCGACAAGAAACAATTTAAATGAATTGTATTCATTTGCGACGTTTTATTTAGTGGAGTATAATACCGATGAGTATGGACTCCGTTAATTATGGAAATACCTCATGTTCTTGAAAAGGCCAAATTTGTATTTTACTCAATAACATACATGAACATGTACATTGAAGTATCCAATTACTAAACTCCTATGTTGTAATATAAAGACAGCGACCAAAATAAACTTTGGCAAATTATTTAATATTCGGACAATCAAAAACGATGTCACAATGGTATGCTAGATATAGGCATAATGCAAGCGTGGTGTCCTCGTCTAAAAGGCCACAATGACGTTGCTAAACTAAGCCGGATTAACTTTGGCCGTCTGAATGGACACACAGACAGACACCTCTCTTTTATAGATTTAGAAAACGTGGAAAGTGAACAAAAATACTCATACTCACTATTTTCCGAAGGTATTTGAGATTTCCACAGGCACTTGGCTATTTTGGCGTAACAAAACGCTATAATGGCAACAGGAATGATGAAAAACAATAACAAATAAAAGTAGAGACCAAACAAGGGTTTCATATTCCTGCACGAAACCAAATAAGGTGTTATGTGTTCTGGGTAAGTCCGTTTGATGTGACAGAAAAGTAGTTCCGGTATAGATGCAGACAATGCTACAATCCATATTACGACAATCGTCAGTCGAGCCTTCACCAAGGTGGCACGCGCTTTAAGAGGATAACAGATGGCGTTGTATCGTTCAATGGCGATGGCAGTCAGGGTAAGGACGGAAACAACCACAGAAACTCTCTGAAACGAAAGAGAAATTGATGTCATGTAGAGAAATAAATGTGTCCGGGTAAATTAAACAATTAGACAAAATGATCTATCTGGGTAGATAAATTGTGCAATTATAATTTAGAGACAATCAAAAGAAAAAGACATGTTTAGCCAGCATTATAACCAAAAAAGACAACCAATATACAAAATACCGGGTCTTAAAATGTGAGATGTTACAGTGGAAATACAAATTGTGTCCAGTTATAATAGTGTTTGGATAGAGTTTGTTCCGTTTGAGCAGTTGTAGACCTCGATTGATAAATAAAAAGACGAATACAAAAAAAACGTTAGAGGACAAAATAGTTATCATGGTTGAACAAGTTTGCTAACAGGTGTAACTTTACACCGATAATGCATTATCAAATAAAACACTCCACGTTGCGATTTAATGGAAACAGCCACAGTTGATCGCTTGTAGCGGAAACGTATCGAAGAAGCCTCAGGAGAAATCATACAAAGTAAAGCATTTCATTTGAATCTTTAAACATGTTAACCAACCATGTAAAGTGATAGATCAATTATAATTAGGAGAGTTAAATAGACGGAATATAGTCCAAGGTTTTACTAAAATATGATTGATTTTGGAATACAGATTGTAATCTATGAAAAAATGATAAGTCAAAAACTTTGACAGATGGTATCATCGCCCTATGATCGGGTACAGGGCGTTTGTTCAGTTAAATCTATAACCGCTTGGAGATTAATAGCGTCATAACGCATAGTCTGACGTAGCACACAAGAATATCGATTGGAAACAAGGCCTGACAGTTCACAAGCAGTCCGCGGATTGTAGGCTTTCAAGACACAGAGCAGACGGGGACCGCGCCGTGGCTTGGTGGTTAGAGCGTCTGACTGGCGTGACTACCATTCCTCCTTTGATGTACCGCACGAGTTCGA
>JAVFBY010318975.1:0-10158 GCA_034781015.1 Tonicella lineata
ATGCTCGCCCGTATATCCATTCTGAAACCAAAAACACAAGATTTGCAAATTCAACGGACATCCAGCTTGCTTCCATTTTCTAAATTCAAAAATAGTTGCGCGCGCAGCTTGAGCGCTGGGCCGCTGGCAACCACTGCCGCATTTGATTAAAACCTTCGCCTGTATACGTCATTTCCAGCCTTGAAAATAGTGCACGAAACCAAAAGATTTCATGTCGCCTATTTGACCCAAAGTTCTTCTAGTCTGCGTTGAAAAGCTACATAGTACGTATTGGTTATATATACTGGCGAAGGTTTTAATCAAATGCGGCAGTGGCTGCCAGCGCCCAAGCTGCGCGTGCAACTCTTTTTGAACTTAGAAAATGGAAGCAAGTTGGATGTCTGTTGAATTTACAAATCTTGTGTTTTTCGTTTCGGAATGGGTATACGGGTGAGCTTCTACGGAAAACTGATGACACCAGTGTCAAGGTATACAACCCAATGTAATTTATGTGTAGGTTTTATGGAGTAGAAATCTTTATTATACTTTTAAAGTTATTTGAGCTGGACTTCTCCATAACCTCACGGGGGTTCTAATTCGGGACTAAGTATTTTCAACTTACATATGTAAGAGTATGGTATTCA
Organism: Tonicella lineata; assembly: GCA_034781015.1. Taxonomy (NCBI): domain Eukaryota; kingdom Metazoa; phylum Mollusca; class Polyplacophora; order Chitonida; family Mopaliidae; genus Tonicella; species Tonicella lineata. Next base: position 624 of record JAVFBY010318975.1, read on the forward strand.
ATGGGAAAAATACTCAGGAGTTCGGGACTACTTACCCCGGACTAGCTTATAAATCAGCCCTGACGCATTTTTTGTTGTTGTTGGTGTCAGGGCTGATACGACTTAAAAATTGTATATGGATTTATGTCCTCATGACAATTTACTAGTCGGAAGCAAATATCTTCAAATATCTGCAAATAAACTTTTAAATTTCAACCTACCTCCATTTGTATGTAGCCTACGTATAATCCATCATCTAGACAGTTATGACCCGCTTTGAATTGATTGATATTCAATATTTACAGCTTAATCCTTTGCTTTTAAACGAAATTCCATGTCTGTTGCTTTCCCGTTTGTGACGTACATAAACTCGCATTTACGAGACTATAGCTGTACATTTCAAGTTGATTTTTCCGGTGACGTAGTCTGTAAATATTGAGCATTGAAGAGATCTGATAGGTTGATCTGAAAAGTCGTATAGGCTTCACAGATATTGACGCATCATAGGTTTTGAATCTTGAATCTAGTCAATCGCGATTATAGTGAAAGACTTAAAAAAATGGCTTTCTCCGTAACTAAATTGTGATTTAATCATGTTTTCAAGTCCAACACAGATGCTATACGAGGTAGGAATGTGACAGAAATGCTCAGTGTTCAATTATCTTTCTAACCAGTGTATGTAGCCTACCAAACGAACAACAATAAATGTTTGTGCAGTGAATTTGTGCAGGATATTTGACAATGACTATGTTGATTTCAGGTACATGCAGTTACCGTTTGGGATCTATAGGGTTTGCCAGATGATGAATGTCAAAATTAATTTAAAAAAAGCAAACCTACACAGCCTAATGTTCTGTATCATAATTAGTCTACTATATATCCATATATAAGGATACAGAGCAGTGTTGAACAAAAATGTGTAGCCTAATTTCTAATTTTTGTATTTATCAGCATAATATTTGTCCAATTTAGTAATTTATAATTTTGTTTGGTACAAATGAACTTTCTGAGACATGTATATGTGAAAACACGCTCAATGAAGATGTTTAAAAAGTGAAATTGTTTGTCAACCAGAATGCCAAAGTAGCAAGATTGCGGCCCAATTCGAAAAACTCCCGGAATAATTTGGATTTTTTACAAATCAGTGCCAAAGATAAAGTTTTTAAAACATAAAACAGTTTTAAAATGTTTTGTTGAGTTTCAAAACATACAGAAACGAAAAGACGGCATAAGCAGCCTGGAAAAAGGCGGTGAGTTCAAAGTTATTTTTCCGCACTAACAGGATCGTGTGGAGTTTCATGGATTTTGCCTGTAAAGCTCACTAGCTACATGTAGGTATAATGAAGTCACTTATTATATTTTTATACATTTAAACGTCTATTGTGACCTCAACACCTCAGGATTGTTAAAATATTAGTGGCCAGGGCGGCAGTATCTGTTATGTCTGACATCCGCAGGAAGCACTTTCATGCGGAGGTTACATGGATCTAGCCTGTAAAGCTGGTACCCAGTCACAAATCGTCAAAACCGCAGAAGTCAGTTCGTCAAATAGTTTAACCAAAGCGTCAAATAATCATTCTTCTGTATATAATGCTTGCTTGGCATATTATCTTACTTTAAGCGTGTTATAAAGATAATATAGACGTAAAAAGACCATTTTAAAGCTCATCAATTTATTTTTGTAGGCTGCAGGCACATGATTTTTATCCAAAACAACTAATTATAAATGAACTTTCAAATATTTTAAAATTGTTTAAAAATATTTTTTAAATCCCCCACACCAAATTTTATTTAATATTGATGACACGTGAACTGTTTTCAAGAAGCATTGCTAATCTGGCTGTTAATCCTTTTAACCCCTCTCCTGGTAATGAACAATAAGAATTATTTACTCACTGCCACTTCAAAGCCAATGCGCACACTGTAGATGACCAAATTATTAAAGTATAATTCATTTGTATGCACCCATATTATTATGGAATGATATACTATAATATACACGTGTTGTATATAATGAATATAATAAAGATGTGTGTATATTTACATGGCGATTGGTTGAATGAATATACTATATTATCAAACGTTATAGCGTATAAATATTATCAAAAATATACTGTGAGTTGGCACATATCAACAAGTCGTTTCAGTCATTTTAATACACGGGTTGATGTACAAATCAGCTAGCCTAGGTGCTGCAAACTATGTGCGCGAAGGGCAAATATTTCGTCAAAATCTTTTAAAATGGTCTTTTTATGTCAATATTAACTTTTATAACACACAAAGTTAATAATACGCCATAATCGAGCATTATATATAGAAAAATGATTATTTGACGATCTGGTTAAAATATTTGACGAACTGACTCCCATGGTTTTGACGATTTAGTTTTTTGACGAAGTGACTGGTATTCAAATTAAGCTGTGGACTGCAGTGGATAAAAGTGGCGCACAACTCGTTTAGGTGCCAGTGGAAGCCTGTGTGGTGGCGTGCGCTACTGCATGGTATAAACTTTCTATTTGATTGCAAATCTTTATTTATTGGCCTTACATGTAGTTGTACGATAATTCTCGCACAGCTTATAAAGTTAGCATAAATGTTCGCAGATCTATACCTCAAGACGCTGATGTAGGATACATCTATGTGTTGTAAACAGGGCTAGACTTTGGTCTAACTATATTAAAACAATGAGTTCTGTTGGGTAAATGGACTAGACCGACTAGACTGGTATTAGACGAGTAATTTAGACAACTCACCCTATGAACATTATAATCCTCTATCGATTCAATTTCTATGATGTCACCTTCCATAGTTGTATCAGCTTCACCGTTAGATATATCCATGTTCGTTAGGAAGTGATTTTCACTAGTATACACATCTCATTTGTTTTGACAGTTCAGTAAAATTGTTCCAAAAATGAAAATGGCAGACCCACATGGGGCGAAGAAAGCTGTCATTTAAATTCATAGCCCTTGTTATAAACGTATCTTTGACAGTTGCTTAGCCTAGTACATAATCTTTCAAAGATATCTCGCTCCAAAACTGACGTATTCTCCGGCTAATTACTGATAAATAAAGAAAGAATGCCATTGAATTTTGAGTCACTTCTCATCCCAGACTCTGCTCATTGAAATATTTCCCAGGACATTACGCTTGCGCGTCGGCTAAATGCTACCCATAGTTCCGCTTACCGGATGTTGTTGTCTGTACTTTTCTCATCCACGTGAAAGAAAATAATTCTATGTACATTTGCAAAATTCGCTTCGTTTTCTGAAAAAATGCTCAGCTTTCTGACACTGGTCCGGTTATATTTTGCACTGTTACTGGTGTTCCTGTCTGTTGACAACACTGTTAGTATGTTTGAACGTCTAAATTGGCTAGAACACGTTGAAACAAACCAGAAAAACTATGGAGTTGCTGTTGCAAATGTTGATTTGGACGAATCGGATTTTGAAATAATCGTGGCTGGATTTTCTGGGACAAATTTAGTGCTTAAATTTAATACAGAGACTAAAAGTTTAGAAAATATTGCCAAGCCTGGAAGCCCGTATGCAGCACTTCGAGATGTTGACGGCAATTCGATTGATGTTTGTGCGTGTGACATCGATGGGGATGGAAAAGAAGAAATTTATTTTCTAAACACAAACAAATCTAAGTCTAATGCTGGCAAATCCGTCGATGGAGATAAACTGTTTAAATGGCGTGGTGGGCGCTACGTTGATATTTTCGCTGAACATCCGAATGATGAGCTAGAAGCTAAAAGGTATGATGGACAGTCTCTTGCGTGCCTTGATCATAAAAGCACTGGAAAATATTCCATTGTTGTTGCAACATATTCCCAAGAAGGCAGCGGCAAATTGGCTCTGATCCAAATGGATGCAAACCATCCTTTAAATAATGTTAAAGATGGATATATTGTGCTAAAAAATGTTGCCAGTGATGCAAAGATAGACAAAGCCACTGGCGGTCAAGGAATAGTTGTTGGACCTATTATTGGTAAAGGAGGCAAAAGCGATATTTTCTTTAATAACGAAGAAAATACCTTTCTGAAAAATCCAGGCGCAAATTTCTTATTCAAGGAAATAATGAATGGATCCTACATAAATGTTGCATCTCAGCTGGGTCTTAAAGATGAAGAAGAAAATGGGCGAGGTGTGTGTTTAACTGATATCAATAAGGACGGTAATATGGATATTGTTTATGGCAATTGGAATGGAAAACACAGGATTTTTGTTCAAAGGGATGAAAAAGGGCGTGTCCATTTTGAAAATATTGCAACTACAGAATTTGAAACTCCATCTTTGATTAGAACTATTATTTGTGCAGATATGGACAATGATGCCAACACTGAAATATTCATGAATAATATGTACTCCCAAGGCAAATTGCAGCCAAATAAACTTTTTAAAGTGATGTCCTCATCAAAATCAGAAATTGACATTTCCTCTATTTCGATTGGAGACGCTGTTGAGGATGAAGGTTATGGTACTGGAGCTGCAGTTGTGGATATCGACAATGATGGAACTTTAGAACTGATAATTTCGCATGGAGAAGAACGGCCCCAACCACTGCAAATCTATAAAGTTTCAGCATCTGAATACAAGGGTAACAACTGGATTAGAATTTTCCCCCAAACTAAGTACAATGCTCCAGCGCGAGGTGCAAAAGTTTCTGTAGAAGACTCTGAAGGCTGGACCCAGACTCAAGTTATTGATGGTGGTTGCGGTTATTTATGTCAGATGGAACCTGTGGCTCATTTTGGCTTGGCTTCTCGATATCCTGTTAAATTAACCATCTACTGGCCTAGTGGTCGCCATGCATCAAGGGATTTAACTGCAGATGATGTTAACAAACTCCATATTGTTCAGTATCCTTCCGACAAGAACATTAAGAAGGATAAGGTCAACAAGAAACTAGTGTCTAAAACAAACAAAACAAAATCACGGGATGAATTGTAATTCTTTTTTATTGTAGCATTTATCCTAAACTACAAAAAGAAATTCCGCAGCTAAAAAGTCAAACTCATAATTTAGCTCTTTATTTTGACACTTTATTAACATGTTTTGACCTTCTATTGTGGGTATTGTGCAGGGTTTAAATTCAGGAAAAATCTCTACCAGTCCGTCAAACATGTCAGACTGGATAACTCAAAATGTTTTCAGTCCGTGTGTATTTTTTCCAGTCCCTAGAAATGACTGATTAAAACCAAACCAAATTCTTGTTGATGCTTCCTATATTCTGAAAGAAATTTTGTTATAAATCTTAATCTTATCAGTTGTCAGAAAATCCAAATCCAAATGTTTTCTTTCTAAATACATGTACTTGAATTATAGGCCTAAGCCCTGTTTAGTTACATTTAAATAAAAAAAATTCCAGTGACGTCTGACTGGCTTGAATGGGAAACTTCCGGTCTGACGGTCTGGCAGAACTGTTGTTAGTCTCGGATTGGCAGACTGGTGCCAAATTCAAACCCTGTTGCAGGTGGTTATGTACAATGTAGGAGCTCCTAAATGTCCTGGTGCTTTTAGCTATAAATCTTTATTGAAGGAACGTCAGGAAGTAGATTTTTTTGTGGGTGTTTTTCTCCTGTCCTTGTCCAGTCTCATCTTTCATGTTGCCAGTATCTCAAGGGTGGTTTCCTCCACCCATTGGGCTTGCACACCATCATATACATACGTGAATTCCCTAAAAGCATGGCGTTCAACAGCAACCAAGCAAACAAACAATCCAAGGAGCATAATTGGCAATTGAATCAAGAAAAAAAAAAAAAAAAAAAATTGAAAGTGCTGCGGAGTAATGATACTTGGATTATACCAAGCTTTATACTCAACCCAGGGCACCTTTTTCTCCTCACAGCTTTAGAGAAGCAGCTGTCATTCAAAACAGATGCCTTTTTTAGCACAGCGAAATAACATCCTATAAAGCTGGTGTATATACAGTATAATTTGAATTCAAACAATGCAACACATATAACAGCGTGTAGAAAAAAATTACGGATCAGAGGATTAAGCTTCAAAATGTTTTTATTATTGAAGTTTACAAAATAAATTAAAACGCCTAACGGTGCATAAAATCAACAACAACCAGTTGAGAAATGAGAACTGAAAATGGAGCTGACTACATGTATGTCTGATCAGTAGCATACGAGCTGCCAGGGGAATTGACTACACTTGGTTGCACGATGCACATCTAGTCATTTTATATGCTAGTCGATAGCTAGTACTACCATATGTTAGGGAATAGGGAATACCTTTTCTACGTAACAAAAGATTTTTTTTCATACGATTTTCTTAAAACTTACTGCTACAAGTCAACCTCTGAGACGTCATTGTATGAAATATATTTGTACAATGTAGTTTTGCTTATATGGCCTATCGCATACATGTAGGCATGGTCTTACTTAAATGACTTCTTGTTATGGGTAATGGGGAAGTGGGAGGGGTGATGTCTAGCTGGGAGGCTGAGGGCAGTGAGGGTAACCGGTTAATGCCTAAATGATCTATTTGTCTATGTTGGAAGTAATAAAATCACTCTTGCATCCTTTTTTTGAAAATAAAGGTATAATCCATTTATATCCATTAATAATGTTGGAACTTTATACCTCAAGACAGACATTGTTTAGTAAAACTTAAAACTTTCAGACATACATTTACATTAACAAATTTTGCCTACGTTGCAAATATAACCATACAAATTCTAAGCAGTTAGGTTTATGTTTTTCGAACTAAGGCTTGAATGGTTGACCCCAGGGGCAATTTTCCTTTATTGGGGCGAACTGGTTATCCACTTACATGTAGTAGATATATCATAATCCAGAGTATAAACATGTATGTTCAAAGTCCCACCTTAAAATACTAAGCCCTTATGTTTTTAAACCATACTCAAAACTCGACACTCTGCCCATCGACACTTAATTATTCATTAAATCATGCTGGAATATATGATAACCTACATAATAATCATATAGAATAAACTTGGTGCAAATCTCACCATAAAATACTGAGCAGTAAATAAAGTTTATAAAAGCAGTCGCTATTCAGCACCTGTTTAACAATTCGTCGGCGTCCAGTGCGTAGGGAACTCTTATATTTTTACCCACCCCCGTTATTGAACTAATGTTAATTGCTCAATGATATTAGTCCTATGGTCTGGTGAGTCAGAGTGGAAAATCCACACTTGGAACAACAAAATCTAATTTCAGATAATCATAAATTGTTCATATTTTTGTTACTACCAGTTTTTTGCTGGACTTTTTATGTATATTTTAGAAATGTAGAAAAAGAAATTTTTGTATGCCTCTACCTGGGATAGGCTTTTTTTAGCTCCAAGGTCATTTGAAGTTTTATATATTATATACATGCATTTATAATGTTTAAATGTACAAGCTTACAACTGTTAAGGGGGTGACAAACAAGGCAAATTTTAATTGCATACCTGTGGTTTTTGCTTTGTGTGTCCTTGGCTGCATATGCGATTTTGCACCTATAAAACATGTAAGATATTTTGCAGGCAAGTGCAATTTTCTTGTCTGGTCGACTTGGTACCCAATACGAGCCAATATTTTCAATATGAGCTACCGGCTTGGCTGCTTATAAAACCATCTTGCATGTCACCCCCTTTATGTAAGTCCACAATCCACATTGCAATTGTTAAGTTTCATATATTTTTCTTTTATATTTTTGTATGTCATCTAAATTTTGTTATATTTTTATATTTTATCTAGATTTTATTCTACTAACAATGTACATGTATCCTTAATAACAGGTTTTGATTGAAGATTTTTACAAATAGAAATAGTGTACTGTTTATGTTATAACATTAAATTTGTTATCCAGTTCACTTTGCACTAAGTGCTATTACATTTGTTTTGTTTGAATTTTACACTTGGTGAATTGAAATATATATCCTGGTTCTGGTTGGTTGGTGGGTTGTGAATGGTGATTTATATATTATGATAATGACACTATAATTATCAGGGGTCGAAATTTACATGTATTTGCCGGACATGACTGGCAAAAATTGAGATTGTCCTGCTAAATTTCTCAAATTCAACATTGTGTTAAATGGGCAGTAGGACAAACTTTCATAAATGTCCGGCAAAATATTTTAAACATTTCAACCCCTGTAACATACTAGTCGTCTGGTGATTCTACAGCATACTTTTTTGTTGTTGTGATAACATGTAGCTGGGCCTACATTATTTTGTAGAGATTTTTTTGTAATGCTTAGTAGGCAGCATTGTTTCACGAGGCAGGTCAGTTCATTAATAAAAAATAATTGAGTCTCATTTGTTATGTGCTAAAAATTCATCTACATCATGTATCAGGGGTTGATAAAATCCACACATCTACACTTATTCTACAGTCCGCTTCACTGCCCTTTGATTGAATAAACTATTCAATTTATTCCCATATTAAATGTTCAATATTTGCAATTTCCACATGTTCAAGGATAAAATACTTAAAGTTTGAGGTAAAATATTGATTATTGAAATTGAAAAAATGCAATGTTGTACATTTGACCTTGTAAGAAATTGAATTCTATCAACACAGGTCTGCTTATCAAACTAGTCAGAAGAAAGACAATTCTATTCTGAGTTTTCATGTTTTTACTACATGTTTTTAGCTGAAATAATGTGACTATCAACACCCTTTTGTCAATATACTTAGTGTATACTTAGTTGTGCAGACTATAGTTCTTTACCCTAATATTTTGACCCATCAACCATATTTAATGGAACTGGTGTTTATTGTTCAATGTTAATTGTTAAGTGCCTTCTGGTTAGCGTAAACCTGCTCCTGGAATCTAATCTTGGATAATCATAAATTGTTCTATTTTTGTTACTGATTTTATTTCTATTGACTTTTTATGTATATACTTTAGAAATTTAGAGAAAGAAAATTTTGCATCCCTCCACAGAGGATTAAACCCTGGACTTTTGACTTTTTATATCCTTAACAGTTGTAAGCTTATGATTAAAAATTATGTATACAATATTATTTTATACATGCATTTATAATTTTTAAACATTTTTTTATCTCCTCCACCCATTGGGCTGACAAACCGTCAGATAGGTGACATGCCCCTAGCACGTCGTAAAATCCTAACCAAAAAAATCACATATAAAGAACTACGTGTTAAAAAAATGGCTTCAAAAAATTGCAAAAATCTCTGCCAAATTCGCTAGGGGAAAAATCGCAGCTACCTGGGTATAATGTCGCCTCGTGTGATAGCCTCTTTATGTTCTATCAAGTATATGTAGATCTGTATTTACATTACGTCAATTGACTATTACTAAGTACAGGTCGAAATTGTTAAGTTTCATATATTTTTATTATATATTTTTTGTACGTCATCTAAATTTTATTATATTTTTGTATGCCACCTAAATGTTATTCTCCTTTTTAGCCTTAATAACAGGTTTTGATTAAGGATTTTGACAAATATAATTATTGCATTGTTATAACAATAAATTTGTTTTTCAGTTTACTTAGCAGGATAGCATTTTTTTCTTGTTTAAATTTGAATTTTATACTTGGTGAATTGAAATATATATCTG
>JAVFBY010319086.1:0-10157 GCA_034781015.1 Tonicella lineata
AATTTTTTTCAAATTCCACACATAAATCGAAAATTAATTTATGTTTTTACCAAGATATGTTTTGTGTTCGATTCAATTTTTAAAATATTTTCAAAAAGAACAAATCAGAACACCAGTTTAGCGATCTCCAGGCTATTTGGTCGCCATCTTTTTTTTGCAGAAAAATGATAGCCTTAACCCCAGGCTATGTAATCTAATTTAAGTTAAGGGGATATAGACTGGATTATCCCGAGGCTAATTTGAACTTTGAAGAAATAGTTCACTGCTTAACCATAGCACATGTATTATAGCTAGGCTTACCCTTGATGAGACTAGTTATTGATTTTCCGTGGTTTTTTTTTGGATAACTCATCAAGACATTATTTCATCCAACAACTCCAATGTCCGAACATGCTTCAACCTGGGACATATGATGGGATCATATGTCCCAGCTTCAACATCAAACATATAACTTTATCGTATTTAAAATCCCATCATACAAAATTGCAGTGCCCCGTCCACTAAGAAGGGCAAAACAGATCAGGAATACAGTCATGTAGGTTAGGGTGAATATTGAAAAACCTTTCTTCATAGTTAGGCTATTTCGACTTGAGACTTTGCTTCACAGGCAAAATCCATGTATCTCCGCATGGCTTTGGTCCATGCGGAGTAATAACTTTGAACACCCCGACTTTTCCCGGGCTGTTTGTTCCGTCTTTTACTTTTGGTATGTACTTTGAAACTCAACCAAATAATTTAGAACTGTTTTGTGTATTAAAAACCTGATCGTTGATACAAATTCAAAAAAAAAATCTAAATTATTCCCGGATGTTTTCGAATTTGGCCACCACCTTGCTTCTCTCGTTGACAAACATTATCCCTTTTAAACGTCTTCATTGAGCGAGTTTTCACGTATAAATATCTCAGAAAGTTCATCTGTACTAAACAAAATTGTAAATTACGAAATTGACCAGTTAAGGCAGATTAATGAAAAAAATCAGCACTGCTCTGTATCCGTATATAGGCCTACAGATACATAGTATTAGTCTTAAATGGCATTTAAGATTGCCAAAATCTTAAAATACATAGTAGACTAATAATGATACAGAACTCTGCATGTAACTTGCAAAAAGCTACCAAAAAATGATGCGTTTTTTGGCATAATTATGAAATTACACGAGTTAAACATATTTGTCTCCAGAAGCTTTTCGTTAATTCCACCCCCAAACTTGTAGGCTAAGTAGAAGTTTAAAAGTAACTAAAATATTAAAATTAAATAAAATGATGGGACAGCAACTCCCGTATAACAAGGCTTGATTGACATCCATACCTTTGCGTATTCTCTCAAATGATTGGTATTGGCGATGTTCTTCGGTCACCATTAACTGTCGCCAAAACGTTATACAACAGTAGATTTTTTAATACAATTTCGAAAAAATGCACTCTAACAATATCGGATGGTACGCACTCTTTACTATAGGAGTTTGTGTTTTAGCAAGGATTCTCTTCGCTCATACAAACTAACTACACATTAAAAACATTTCATTCCGACGGTAATGTTTTAATTTCTGGACAAACGTTAATACTACGTAGCCTAATATCGAAACAATCTGACATGTTGATACAAATGATTTTGGGTGACTTTGTCTCAAAGATGAATGTCCATCTGCGGATATTAATACTGTAGAGCAGAATTATGTATTAAGACTGTTTTGAAGCCACAAGTAATTGAGGCTTTTTCTTAGCCTAATAAATTAGCCGATAGCTTGGCAAGATTGTGCAATGGAAATACACATAATTGGCCTGTAACTAATACCCGTAGGCATAGGCTACATGTAGTTCGACTTCAAGCGATATGCTAGTGCAAAAAAAATCCTCTAGAAATCGCCCCACAGGGTCATCTCTTACCCCAAACGTTGCCAAAATCTTAAAATATATTCATTTAAAAAACCTCACAAAAACCCCAACATATTCGAAGTTACAAGAACTGAAGGTGAAAAAGTTAAGGCCAAACAATAAGACAAAACTTGACAATGACAGGCACTTCAACAACCAATATGATTAAAACCATATCTATATTAGGTCCCCGGCATTGTATTGTCGCAATGTAGATATGAGAACATACTATGGCAAACGGTGTTCAATGTCGTCAACTATTGTGGGGTTCAGGAAAGGTCACCGTTTAGATTGTCCAATGAAAAACCAGGGAGCAGGTAGCTGTGGTAAACATAGATGCTTGTAAGCTAGGGCAATCCCAGGGGAATCCCCGACTAACACACCTTGAATTGGTAACCGGCCCTCTGATTGGGCGACCAATCGACATCATTTTGAGGGGGGGTTGTCCTCAGATCTACATCGCGACAATAAAATACCGGGCAGCTCATGTAGATCTGGGTATAACAAGATTGTTCAGCAACTATCCCGACTGCATGGGATTTTTTTCCCCCATTTGTCGTTCTTACACAAGTTACTTTGAAATAACATACACGAGAATGACAAATGTTAAAAATTGATCGTCATTAATCATTAGCCAATTTCAATCAGTTTGCTTATTCTGACATCCGATGGCACCACAAGTTAGCTATAGGGTGGAAAATGGCTGTGGACTGGGTGGTTTCTCAGCGAGAAGGAGTATCTGAAATTTGTTTCACATATTATTCTCCCATAATTTGGGTAGGCCTATATAAATAATCTTTACCTTAGCGGTATTCTAAAATCGCCACTAAAAGTCACCAAAACGTGTCTAAAAGGGTGTATTTTTTTAGTCTTTAACGCTTCCGACTTTCTTCATATAGTGCAGATCTTCAATACATGTGTTCATCCTGCAGTCTCAGTTACATCGTCTTAACAGTTCTTTATCTTCTATGGTTTGATAGCCCAAATAATAACACTGGCACTATAATTGTCAGACTGTGATGATCTGTGTGTTATTGTGAAGTGTGCAAAGCCGTGGGCTAGGTCATTGGCGGTCTGGATACAACGTATACCATTGCTTACACCTTGTTGAAATGGAAGCCCGCAAATGACGCCAACAAACGGCATTCTGACGCCCACAAAGAACGTGTTGACACTCTTACCTCATCCGTATAGCTTACGCAACGCTTCGTCTGGTGATAGGTCAAAGACTTCTTTCAAAATTTGGTTTGGCTTTCATAATTTGTCGATGCAAGACAATTGCTTTTCAGTCGTTGATATGCCTGATTTTCATATAGCCCGTACGTTAAAGATACATAGGCTCTCAAAAATAGCTTTTTTTTTAGTAAATTCAGATAGCAACGATTTTAAATGGTATCAAAGCTAAGATTATTGCTAATAGTACTAATTTAAGATTATAGATACATGTAAGCCTACAACATGGTATGACGTCATCGATCCCAGATTAGTGATTTAATCTGCTATTAGCGCTTTGAACAATTGGCTCCAGTAGGCTATCCCGTTACTCCATAAGATTTCTTGTCAACTGGTGGTTTTATGAGTTTTTCTTCAAGCTTTCCACCGAAGATTGCCAATGTGAAGAAGTCGTGTTACAATGTGAAATTCCTGAAATAGATCGTGTGACACCAGATGTATAAACACCACTCAATCAAGCAAACAAAACATATCATACATGTACCTATCATATCTTATGTCCCATATACCTCCATTTTAGTTATTGGTCCTTCACATTATTGGATTGATGGGAAAAAACGTTCAATACATTAACAAATTAGAATTCGGTTTTTAAACGCAAATTCCTGTTTGGGGGAAATATATAGGTTCCGGTGCTAACTATTTCCAAAACGTAAAAAAACTGGCCAAACATGTAAGTGTTGCCCCTTAAACATCGACACTTAAATTGTTGTTTAGTGGTGGCAATGTTTACTCTGTGAGAGCTTTACGATGTACATCATTAGAAAAAGAATATAATGTTTGTTTTGTGGTTGGTTATACGATGATACAGCATACATGTGTTCTAGAGACTTGGTTTATTGCACTCGCGAGAGCCATTCTAAACGTTATTCGTGGACCTACTTCGAGATTTCATGAGGAGATTCCGGCTCTACGGTATCACCGCGTCATCTTTTCGCTGAATATCCCCTGTTTTTCGGGATTTTTTATCAAGGCGTTATTCGCCAGAATTTAATTCACAATCAAGTGTGGAAATATAATACACCAAGATTTGTCAAATCACAAGCTTGATAAATCCAAGATAATAAGAAATTAAAAAAAAAACATACTTCCTCCTGCGCGCTGAAAGCTGGTTTCCGAAATATCCCAAACCAGGCAAGATGGCGCGGTGATACCTTAGAGCTGGAATCTCCTCATGAAATCTCGAGGTAGGTCCGCGAATAACGTTTAGAATGTCGCGAGAGCATGATAAGGTTATTGTAAAACGTTAACTGGTAGAAGGTATGACGTCATCGATTACGGTGAAACATATTTATGTTCGCAAGTTTTACAACAAAATTGCATTCAGGGCATACCGGTAGTTCAGTAAGATAAAGAGCTGGACTGTAGGCTAAACAGTAAACAGTTTGAGGCCGCGGGTTCGAATCCCCGCGAAACGATTTTTTTTATTTTTTTTTATATTCTGATATATCTTTTTCTTTAGAACTAAGGGCTAGGGATAATTTAGTGGCAAAGTTTATTTTTCTGTTTCGTTTAAATTATGTTGTATTCGTGTTATTTTCACATTAGGATACCCTTACCTTCGTTACCCTCGGGGGTCTTGAGAATGTTTTGAAGACCGTGACTGATAATGACGACTCAAAAAGGAAGTGTAAGTTTACAACGTGCAGAGCATTCATAGCCTAGCGTTTCACATTTCTATTGTGTTGCGTCTAGTTAATGTTGCATACAGGCGGGCGGGTGGGTGGGTGGGAGCTTCCTGAAGTCCCAGTTCAGTTTGAGCTAAGGAACATCAGGAAGCATAATTGTTTTGTGTTTTTTTTCTGTCCTTGTCCTGTCTCGTGATTTATGTTGCTGGTTATCGATGTCAGGGGTAGTTTCCTTCACCCATTGGGCTGACACGCCGTCATATAGGTGAAATACCGCTGAGCACGGCGTTAAACCCCAATCAATCAATCAATTAATCAATCAATCTTACCTTCGTTCTACCGGCTACCACTTTACGTTAACCGCATGGTAGGCCTAATGGTAGAAGCAAAGAGTAAGCAGTCAGTACACCAAGACTAGTAGTAGACTATTCAAGTATAGTATTGATACAAAGCAGAGACTATGAAACATGCATTAAGGTGCATGGTTGCATGGCTTTTCTATCATTCCTTCTTGGAAGAACAACACGTGACGTCAAAATAACACGAGTTACTTGGTGTCTATTGATGAAAAGTAACGCGAGAACGTGTGCGAAAAGCCAATCGTGCAGTTGACTCGAAACACTCCCGTGCAGCTAATGACAGTTTACGTAGGAACGGACTGAGGTAAAAAACGAAACTTAAAATAACAGCCAATAGGAATCTTTTCGAATGTGCAAATTTACAATTGTATATTCTTTTTAAATTCCTGTATCTGAAACTCATTTTTTTTTCAGTGTCAGCAACGGATACAAATGAAATAAGTATGGTATTACTCTCAGAGCTCTGTGGTATAAATAAATTTCTATCCAGAGTTATTTCCCATTGACCTTCAGCATCCAGTCCAGTGAAGCACATGACACCACGGACTATTTTCTATTTGTGAAATTCCTTAAAAAAACTGCATTACTCAAATGAAAGTTCAGTTAAAATAATGAAATGCTATTCTTATATTTTTAAAGAGTCAATACAAGTTCAAGAGTTCATTTGTCAAATTAAATGTTAGGGCAATGAGTCACAATGGCGAGATACGTGGCAAACGACTCTGAGACTGGCAGAGGTACATGTATGGATGGTTTGCAAAGGAACTATGGTTCTGATTAGACTTGTAGGTTATATTTAACATCACTAGTACACCAGCACCATATTTCTGATTGAATTACAATGGCAGGTTATGTATATTCATTCGAAATGTAATGATATTCAATGACATAGCATGTTTTGAAGCATCGTTTTTAGCCACACGTCATTTCACTCGAGGCTTTTCCAGCTTGCCTCAAAAGGCTATTTTCCCCGAAACGTATGTGCATGTAGGCCTACTCTGATTCAAGTGGCCTGAAAAGGGTGACAGTCACAAATCTATCTCACACAATGAATATAAGCTATGACAACCACTGGAGCCTGGAAATGATTCGAGTGTGAACATTTTGAGAAACAAACGTTAACATTGATGATTTAATTCCCATAAAGTTGATTCTGGTCTTGATTTAAAGGTCAACCCTAGAGTATAGATCAACCCTAGGATAAAAATACCTTTTCATGCTATTTATAAAAAATGTATAGCTTACAAAAAAACAACAATTGGTCCTTGCTATATGACCGTTTGAAGTTACACAGCCTCAAGCAAATTTCGGCCGTTGACATCACGGTGAGATTTCAAATGACCAATCACCGCTGCTTATGTCACTATTCTAGCCAATCCAACCCAACTATCCAATGTCCGCCTTGACGTCATCAGTAAAAAAAAAAACCAGTTCATATCGCCTGACTTTTAACCATTATTCAACAATCTTTTTTTTTTCAAATTTTTTTGAATCTATTTTTTTTAAAAATCGTAACCAGGAAGCCAATATTTTCATTTCCAATTTTTTAAGTTAACAATCCCTGTTGAGGTTGATCTTTAATATGGACACCAAAACATGGCAAGACACGTATTTGATTTTATCCCATGTATTGGAATCCGGGCGTTTTGTTTTTCATTATATCAATAAAATATCTCACACTCTTGAAAAATATCTTCAGATTTATTAGAACTCACATAAAATCAAACCAAAAAAACATTAGACAAACCTGGTCGCATTAAAATAACATTCTATCGCAACATCTGTACATAATAAACATAACAACGTCACAGGCACATAATACATAATTCAGTTACAGGTTTAAGTGTTGTAAGGTAGGATAACTTTTGGCATAGGACCCGATTTATTTTAATCCTGCTTAGGCAAGGATATGATTAGGCAGCGACTCTTTGGGGTTAGAATTTTCACTACACAAAGACCACACATAAGGCCTATATCAACATCACAAATATTTAACGGCATTGCACGTCGTTCAGTATTTTGGTAACTGTTTCTTATACTGTGTATTACAGAATAGTTTATCATGAGCTGGATGACAATAGTTAGATATAGAAACACATGATCACAAAGTTACAATGTGTGGGGAATTGGTGGGAAAACAAGTATTATCCAAGGGAAATAACTTTTCCACAAGAAGACATCGTTCGTCAGACAGAGTTATCTCCAGCTAACTGACCTCGTGATGATTTATTTCTTCTTGTATTCCTGAAAGCAGAAAAATTAATGTCAATATTTCACACAGCTATAAATTATGACTGATTCAATATTTAGCTACATTAATATGTGTCCAATTCATAATTAGTCTATGTTTATTTTTATGTTTATTATTCGATGTATCAGTAAAGCCTTTGGCCAGCAATATTGTGGGAGGAAATCTGGCCGAAACGTAGAAAAACCCTCGACCTTCGCTGGTTGCTGGCATGGCAACTCACCTACAGTCTGCGGGAGGACTCGAACCGTGACCTTTGGGGTGAGTGGGATATGTGTTCACAAAGGATAGGCTTTATAGCGAGCGCTCTTTAACGATCTGGTACGGAGGCCCTGGATTAACTGGATTGGATTATGGTCAGCATCCTTACGACAGGGACACATGAATAGATATGGTAGACTTACATGGCGAGAAACCTTTATTTTTGTTCAATTTGGCCGCTATTTGAAGAAGCTGTTTCTTACATTCTACCTCAACCATATAAACGAGCGACTTTGACTTTGACTTTGAAAATAGTTAAATTTCCAAAAATTTATTTGAGCAGAAAACCATGAGTCATGTCAAATTACTGACTTAACTTGATCCAAGTTTTGATTTTAAAATGTTTTCACCAAAATTGTCAGCTGAATTAAGTGCATAGTGCATATGAACTGACTTTGCTTCGCAATGTCTGTAAAGATACATAGGGCCTACATATAATAAAAAAACGTGCATATAACTTACGTCATCTTGCCAATATTGCCCATACGGGGAGCTCCTCTTGGCCAAAGCACGAGCTAGTCTGTACAATCTCTCGTAGGCGGCTTCCTCTTCTCGTTTCTCTGTGTCAACAAAGGCACCCCAGTGATTCCCTGGTTCCACTGAATGGGGATAATTAAAACTTCTTCGGCGGATTCCAGGTACAAAATTCATTGCTTGTCGTTTAATTGGTAAAAAGCTGGTGGGCTGGCTACGGAATAGTGTTCTGTAGGGGAGATCTGATGAACGGCTGAGGGAACCAAAATCTTCGTCAGAATCCCAGCTATCGTCGTATGGTAAACGTTCAAAGCTATCTGGACTCTCTGGGAAGTATTCGATGTAACGCGAATTGTCATATCGGCTTGGATTACCCACCTCTTGAGCCTCGTAATTTTCCAATAAAGGTGCCAGTTCTTCTGCGACGGCCTCGTCTAGAGCCTCCTGTGCAGCTCTTTTGCGCAAGGCTTCGTTATAATATTGGTTTTCGCTGAAGGTGTCTGGAAAGTAGGACTCTGAAAGGTCGTCATAACTAAGGTCTCTCTTTGCTCGATGGTTTCGTTTTACAACGGTCTCTCCTTCACCAGCAGCCCTCTTCTTGCGATAGTCCCGATAATAGTCCGAGTAGTAATAGTCATTAGGATATTGGATTCTGTTCTCGGCTTGGTCTGAAAAGATAATATATCACAATAAATCTACCATAGGCCTATAAACAAAATATATCCCAGTACAATTCGTCGTGAAAAATATCTGTCAAAAACAGCCGTGTCTGCCTTATTTTAAACCGTTATATTATTAAACCAATCTGACCAACCCAGAGCTTAATAGCTCTCCACTCAATATGTCGCATTTAGATCTAACGGCATCATATATAACATTGTGTTTAATAACCCCACGAATTCTGAGATTCATAAAACGTCATTCTTTCAATTCACCAATACAACCCCTGATGACTTGAGTCTGTGGTAAACAGAACTACAACACTGTAATAAAGGAATATTCTTCCAATAAAGCACCAACGAAATATTCCACAACTGAGGCAAAGTGGGTCCTAAGTTGTCTTTGGTTGTTGCCAGTTACGTTGGGTGTGGTTTGCTTTACCTACCCGGCTTGCACGCCCTTTTATGAGTGATTTAACGCTTGTCGCGGCGTAAAGTCAATCAAACAAACGGACTATCTTGTAAACGTATTGGTGTAATATTGCTTGAAATTATAAATCATAAATTTCTCTCGCGCGATTTTTATCATATGACATTAGAAGCAGCTATATCAATTTTACTTTTAACAAAGCATTTAAACATCACTCCTAAATTTATTGACTTCTCTAGCTCTTTATGTAAGGCGTTCGGTGATCTCACAACAAAGTCAGACACTTATCCAAATACAAAATGTATAAAGGACCCATCGATAATTATAGGAGAGCGTCTCTATAACCGTTCATTAGCGCCTGTTCTATGGGCGGGTTATTAGTAACAATAAAGTATTAGGAGGCCATACTTGTTGGTCGGTTTATTTGACTTTAACACAATCACACTATATATCCTAAATAATGATACCTTGACAATGCCTGTTCTGCAAAATGCCCTATTTATAAAGTCGGTTTCATAAATTATCTATTCAGGGAGTCCAATATATTTCTGATTATAATAGGCCACAGTATCAAGAACGAGGTAGCGCTGCAAAATTTCGTTCGCAAATTGAGACAATCTGCACTTTACATTCTAAATGACGACGTCAGAACACTTTGACGTTATCGTTGGTGCATCACTTGGGACGCTAACATTTATCACACAACAATTGAAACGTCATCAGCTTTTTTCAAGGGATAATCACCTGGTTTTTGTTTCAACATGATGCTTTCGTGATATTTGTCTATAAGCTAAGTTATTTACATTTGTGCTTTAGACCATTGTAACGTCATCTACAAAATCGATATGGTACTCAATCCGTTTTAAAATATTGAGTCAAAGACTAGCTGAATTTAAGTCTTCTAAGATATTGATGATCCATCTTGATGTCCACATAAAATGAACTAGCGCTATGTGCTATTACAGATAATGGGGGGGGGGGGGGGGGGGG
>JAVFBY010319197.1:0-10157 GCA_034781015.1 Tonicella lineata
CCATCAAATGACTTGGTCCCAAAGACCGGATATGGTCGTTACAATTGTTGCAATATACGTTCTATCATTTGCATAAAAGCTGGTTTCAACGGATTTTTACCAGTCAGCTGACAGAGCGCGACTATAAAAGGTCGTGTTTGGTCGACAGTCGGCACTTGTCTTACAGATACACGCCATCTCTATTTACCTAAATACTCATATTTTTTCACCAATCTCTCCGCTTGTTTTCCTGCGACCAATGCAGTCAAACCTTTACGGAGAAGCGGAATTTAATCCGACATCGGTGGGAGAGTCAAGGTCCAACCACGACTACCTAAACGTGTAGCGACTGTCCCTACCAGTCCAAGCGAGCCAGTTTTATATCAACAGCGGACCCATCGGCAGGAGAGCCACGCTCTACCTACGACTGAATCTATACAGCCTGTAGCCGTATAACACCAAGCGGGCACGAGATTTACTTCGGCATCAACGCCTTGCTCACGGCCCGTGACCTCACCATGGCCAGCGATACCCTACCAAAAGCCAGCGTTACCTCATCAAAGCCCAGCGTCAGCCTCACTACCTGTTAAACCACGAACGGTCACCCCACCACCAGCACTACTACTACCTGAACAGCAACTTCCACAGCCAGCCACCCTACCACTACCAGCACAGGCCATCCCAGCATCACCACCACCACATACGACAGGCCCCGTGGAGTAAACACCGGACCCTACCACGATACCCGTGGAGGTCTTACCAGAGCCGACAGACGCCGCAGCCTTGTATCGTCAACACTGGACGACCATACGGCAGCAATTTCACCTCAACGACCCGACCCAGTACCGTTATAATTTAAGATGGACGGGCATGGACTACTAGATGGATACATCCAGACCATCTACGATGACCAGACAGCGGCGTTTAAACTTAATTTCTCCTACAGGCTTATACCACGGCATCGAGAGACCGGTCAAGTACGTTATTTCTACCCGAGTATTACAACGCCCGAGTCCTCCCCAGCCCACATTATATTCAAGACCGAGCCATGATAGCTGCCCTGCTACGAGAGCACCCAGTCTACACCACCCACGACCCGATGATCTGGGGTCAGCGTCAACGAATAGACACCAAGTGGTTGGTTCAACATGTTCCCAATGTGGTCTTTTATATCAACAAATTACCAAAGGTCATGATCGGTTAAACCCGCACCAGCACCACGCTATGACCCGGCTACCTCCAATTTTGACCACATACCGCTGTCAAGGGGCTTTGTAATGGCTGTGTATTGCAAGTCCAGCGTCGGGTCGTCATGTTTACCCACTGTGTGATGGCTGGGTCGAGGGGTGGAACGCCGTACAAATCGAAATACTCGCCCCGGCTGATCTGGTCGATAAACACAGCGTCACAAAGCTTCTCGGGTCGATTACACGGATCCGTGTTTAAGATACAGCCGACAAGGAGTTGGTGGTGGTGGGTAGATTTATGGTTACTGGCAAACACCCCTCGGAACACACGGGCCATCCAGGGTGTACCATCGAGGACGCGGTGTAGCTGTGTCGTATTCATGGCTTACGTTTGAAAGACCACCTTAATCACGTTGATGAATTCTGCATAACAAATTACATTGTTGGTCTTTTTGAGGGGTGTCCGCAATTTCATTTCCAGTCGAAGGTCTCATTTTTGACTCGCGTTAAATTCACCATCACTGTGTAGATTCGGGTCTAGTCGAAACAGAACAAGCTGTAGCCGTGTCGAAGCCCCTGGCGGCTAATCATGTTCCCTCCGTCGCGGTAGGTCTTTCCCACACTGGTGAAGAGATTGAAGTATGCCTGGACGTACAAGCCCCTGTCGAACTTTAGGGTGAGTGGTTGTGACGGAATTTGTGGACCGTTCATGTACAGGTTGAGATAGTTCAGGTTGTTGTGACGAAATTGAATGGGGCTTTCTATTTAAGCACCATCAAACGCGTCGTTGTCGACCATCCTGAGAATGGGTCGTTTCGGTAAGGCCCTTAAGAACAAGTTTTGTTCGTTGACGGAGGTTTGTTCCGCTGGCACGACGAAGTACTTGGTGAGGACGCGTCGAATGGGTTATTTTGTCGGGGGTTTTTCCAAAGCCTTGATATGGGCCAATTGAAGAGTCGGACTGATCTGTACTTTACGCACGTGGACCTGTACATCCTGGAACACCACTTTAAAATCAGCCTGGTCTTGATCACTGTTCAAGTAAAAGGTGTCTTTAGAGCGGATCAGTCGTAATCGCAGCATGAAGTTGTTGAGGGATAGCGGTCTTGAAATCCGATGTCTGTGTGTAGACGCCCGGGCATATCCGCCGATTTACTGCCTTTGGTATGTCTCAGACGGTGTGTAAACCCCGTATTCGTAGCATCGTGCTCGTTGAATGTACCAGGCGTGTAGGACGGCTGTTAATTGCGAGTTTTTGGCCTCGTCTCCGTAGGAGAGTAAGGTCTCGATGTAAGCCGGGTACAGGTACATGTTAGTCGAGGCACTCACTAGTTTATCGTTAAGGCTGACGTCGACTTGCTGCCAAAGACTGTGCAGTCAATAGTTCGTCTGTGCGACGCTATCGGTGTCTACCAAGGCTCTTGACGATTTTCGCCTTGACATACACAAATGTGTTGGCTAAATCCAAATAGGTGTCTGCATTGGTAATACGGAATTCAATGTGACCCCGTCAGTGATACTCGCAATAGGACTATTTCACAGCGACCACCCACGACACTACTCAGTGAGGATGGCTTAGCCCACAAATCAAACTCACTGTTGACACCGTCACAGGCCTGGTAGTTCGTGTTATAATTGGTGATAATGATAACTATAAACGCTTACGAAATCAATGTAACGCCATGATAAGAGGCGCTAAAACTGTATATTATAGAACTTCAATAGAATCAAATAAATCAAATAGTAAGGAACTGTGGAAATACCTCCGCGATCTATCAGGCAATGACACTAAAACGTCACCATTATGAGTGACTAACACAAAGGGAGACATTATTCATGATCCTCAAAACATAGCAGAAACATTCAATGATTTCTTTGTAGATGTGGTAGAAAATTTGACTTCAGATAACCATGTGAATGAATATGAAAATGAAGATCTATGTAATTTTGTCAATCAAAAATTAGATCCAGAAACAGAGTTTTCCATACCTTTGTTAAGTTTAGAATTTGTATATAAACAGCTTGTCTCCTTAGATCCCCACAAAGCTACTGGTCTTGACCAAATAAGTGCCAGAGTTCTTCGTTGTGCTGCGCCTGTTATAGCTATGCCCGTAATGAATATAATGAATTGTAGCATTAAATCGGGCTCATTTCCCTCTGAATGGAAAACAGCACGAGTAACACCAGTACATAAGGCTGGCGATAAAGGAGACAGAAACAATTATAGACCAATATCTATTTTGAGTGTATTGAGCAAAATTATAGAACGGCATGTCCACAACTCATTGTATAGTTATTTACAAAGTCATGATTTGATATGTAAATCACAATCAGGGTTTCGCTCTAGACACTCAACAGAATCAGCATTAATTCGTCTTGTAGACATATGGTTAACCAACATAGATAAAGGTATTTTAAATGGCATTGTCTTATTGGACCTGAAAAAGGCTTTTGATTTGGTTAGCCATAAAGTCTTATTAACTAAGCTCAAAATGTACAAACTTAGCCAACAGTCTATGTTTTGGCTTGAATCATATGTGTCAGACCGAAGACAGTGTGTCTTCATAAATGGGAAAACATCGAATACTCGACCAGTAAACCATGGGGTACCTCAAGGCAGTATACTTGGACCCCTTCTTTACACGAATGACATGCCACTATGGGTCTAGACATGTATGCTGACGATTCTACTTTGTATTCGTCAGCATGAGATATACAATCTTTGGAAAGTAATCTAAACGAAGAACTTAGCCAAATTAACATATGGTGTTTAAAAAAACGTATGATACTAAATACCAACAAAACACATTCAATGCTGATCACTACTGTGCAAAAAATGGCAAAACTTCGAGATAGTAATCCTAATATTAGAATTGATGGATTCTCACTGAGCAATGTTACTTCAGCTAAATTGTTGGGGGTGACAATTGATCAGTATCTATCATGGAAAGAGCAAATAAATAAGTTATCGGGGAAAATCAGTAGAAATATAGCCTTATTAAGAAGAATTTTTTTCATTTTTTCATCAGAATAACATTCTACAACTCCTTTATTCAACCCCATATTGACTATTGTGTTCTAGTGTGGGGAAGCTCTTGTTATATAACAAGAATACATAAGCTTCGAAAGATAGCCGTTAGAGTTATCACTGATAATTCTAAATATGAGCCATCAAAACCTGTTTTTGAAAAATGTAAAATAATGAGTGTACCACAAAGATCTGAATATAGAAAGTGTGCGTTTGTGTATAAACCTCTTCAAGGCGATATACCACAATATATACGTGAACTATTCACCTATAAAAATGAAATTTCCACACGCACAACTTGAGCTACAAGTAAAAATCTCCCGTTTGTACCAAAAGCTAAACTTAGAATTACTCAAACTGGTTTCAGATATACAGGAGTAAATGCTTTTACCAAACTCACTAATGACATTAAAGATGCCCAAAATGTGATATCTTTTAAAACAAAATATTTTAAAGATTTTAAATATGGTCAACTTTGATCATTGCATGTAATATATAACTATACTTATGTCTAATCAATTTGCTTTAAATATATATGTTCTTCATTTACTTATGTATATATCTACCTTTAACTGTACATATATATTTTTACGCTTTTGAACTTTCATTTTCTTTTATTTTCGTTTTATTTATTTATTTTTTAAATTTTCTTCTGTTTTATATTTTCCTGTTTCTATATGTATATATTTTATAAATGAAGATGTATATACATATATTACTTATCTTTTAAAAACATTTTTAATATTATACATAAATTTTTAAAAAATATTTATCTCAAAATTTATATAGTCAATATGTATATATGTATTGTTGTTATTATTGTGTAGAGGGCCCTAGGTTAGATAAGCTGTAGCTTACCAGGTGTCATCAAAACTGTAAACCCTCGTAAAATAAAGTTTTTATTATTATTATTATTATTAAAGAGGGCTACGAAGCTACCTGATAATAGCAGCCAATGAAAGCCGAGCTTTAAGCGAATTTTTGGTTTTGACACCTTCATAACGCAAACAAATTGACTAGAACCTTGTCGCTACCAGTTAAAACGGACACCAAGCAATCCTTTTTCTTCGATGCTCCATTATATAGAACTTCCCTTTCAAATATTTTCATCGCTGGTATGCAAAATAATGTATTGATTGAAGTCACAGACTTCTCGTCTAAGCTTTGCTCATACATTTTTACGACCAAGTGTGCTCACGTGACCAAACCAGCCAATGGAATTCTGTGTGATGCTTCAACCGAGCTCGGGTCATCTCAGTCATCTGATTGGATAACGTCGTTTCAGGCAATACACGGCTTTTCGCTCCTTTGAAACCAGCGGTTAGGCTGAGCGAGGTACGAGCAGCTAGACAAAAAGCTGGCTATACGAGCGTAATATTTTCCATGCACATTTTTTGTTCCAGTTTCCTATTTATCTTCGTATTATTAAGTTTTTAGCATGGGATGTTAGTTCTTACTTGTGATTTATATATTTATGTCATGTGGTTGAATTTCATTGTTAATCTTTTCAGGAGAGTGGTCCTTTCACAAATCCCACTGCTGACAACAGAGGCTACCAAGGTTTAGTTATAGACATTCTCGATGATCTCAGCAAAATGCTTAATTTCACGTGAGTTTGAAAATTCAACGGTTTCAATCAAATTTTATGAGCATGCCGTAAAAATGGCATATTTTAAGCTTAACAGCAATTTTGTTCTCAACAGTTACAAACTAGTGGAGCCGAAGGATAATCTGTATGGCCATCGCTTGGAGGACGGATCTTGGACTGGCCTGATAGGTATGGTTCAAAGACAGGTGAGGATAACTATTTTCGTACCGACAGTTTGTAAAACTAAATTCATGAAAATCTAGCAACAATTCATTTCCCAATAAAAACAATTAAAAGGGCTTATTATACATGCACACGGTTGTAGTTAACAATACGGAGGTGACATCAACACTCTAATTTATCATAGTATCGACACCTTAAACAGTGCTCCAAATGGCAACGACTCTCATTTCAATCGCCTACCGGTCATTACAAAGCTAATGTCTCTATAATGCGTTTTAGGTGACCGTGACAGTTTAAAACACGTTGCAGACAAGATGCATTGACCTCTCGAGGTCGGTACCTCAGCTGCATTTTCCCGACCTCTTCTGTCGAAAACAAAAGCTGTCATCTGCGCAAAGTCACCCCTGTATCCGTATCACGTTACTAATGTAAATTGCCAACAGAATTATGCTGATACAACGTCAGTTACTTTATCCAGCTCAGACGACAGCTTACCGTCGGCGCCGATAGTGATTTATTGGTATCGTTATGCAACAAAAAAAAATCAGCGCATGTGAGATTTATAGCTCAACTACCGGCATCGCGGGACAAAACAGCACGCTGGTTTAGGATTTCACATCACAGTTATAGGAGATGCAGTTTTATGTCCATGAACCGATATATGTACATCAATTGTTGCACACAATCACATTTTCGTTTGATATAAATATTACCTGATACAGTTTTTATTCTGTCTAGGAGGTGGACTTAGCAGCTGCAGTGCTCACAGTCACATTTGAAAGGTCTGCTGTCGTGGACTATATTACACCATTTATGCAAGACGGACTGGGTATCCTGGCTCCCCTACCTGTGAGGAAGGCGGATATGTTCCAAGCCTTCAAATCTCTATCTTTCGGTGTTTGGTTGCTGGTATTGGTGTGTGGAATATCTGTTAGCATCGGACTGGTCCTCGTTCAGTATTTAGTAGGACCTGATCCTGAATGTCCAGGGCTGACAGAAAGCTTGGTTCAAGAAACTTTCTTTCTCGTCGTCAGTTCTTTTTTCGAACAAGGTTGGTATAAAGTGTTTTACAAATGCTGCCTTGGTTTTATTGTTTATGTTTATTCACCAAATAAAATATAATACAAATCGACATAAGCACTCATGGTTGAAATATTAATATATATGCAAACAAAATGTCAATAGTGATATCAAAAAAAACTTACCGTGCAACGAATCAGTGAAAATAGAAAAACTGATGTTAGCCACCACCGAAGAAGCTGACCATTTCTTTCTTTTAGTATCATAGTCTGTGTCCATGAACTGGCCGTTATTTAATTTCATTTAATTTATTGTCATGTCTTAAGCCGACATCTAAACAGTTGACTTGGTTTCTTGACAGGTTTGTCTTGGCAGCCAGCTCGAGGATCTTCTCGATGTCTCCTTGGTTTCTGGTTTGTGTTTTCAATCCTTACCTTTGCCATGTACACAGCAAACTTAGCGGCAGTACTGACCATATCCCCCCCTGTTCACCCTATCAACAATCTGGAAGATTTAGATGCCAGGCCTGACCTAGAAGTGGCCATCCCATATGGGACATCAACTTGGACCCTTTTTCAGGTTACACGTTTGTCTCCCGACTTTGATTGTGAAAGAAGTTTTGTACAACCCATACAGAAGCTATATCAGGCAGAAGTATGGAATCGGCCGTTTTGGCTGATTTCGTTCGTTCTGTGCAATTTGAATGTCGGAATGTACTGACGCATTATGTGCAAAATATAATCTTTCTGATGATTCCAGACACTCTTAATTCAAGTACTTCTAGGTTGTTCTATTTGTAGCCTAAGGCGTATCTCTGTCTCAACAATCCGCTGTAAACAGTCACTATGCCGTTGAGGTTGGATAACACCTCGTTTCATATATCTGTTTGATATAATTCTGCCCACACTATTAGCCAATCCATTAAACTCCATCAATCCGATTCAAAATAACGTTACTGAGTCTATGCTTGATATTCCATTGTTTATCCCAATCCGTGTAGATCTATCAGACAGCCAAAAGTATATAAAATATTCGCCCTCTTGTAAATCTGTATCACAACAGACGCTGACTGCAGATTTTATTTATTGGCCCTGTAAGCCAAAGGCCTCGGGTTGATCCCCCGTGGAGGCATGTCACATTTTGTTTCTCTGCATTTATAAAAAATATATAGGTGTGACATTAAATCTAAGCTTTGTAAATATCAGATTTAAAGAAAATACTGTTCAAATTTTTAAAGTTCAATGGTTTCCACCAGTTTTTGTGGTATTAAAACCTTCCGAGGTACAAGCCAGAAATCTATTAACAACAACAGCATGAGATCAACGCGGTTTGTCGAAATGCTGTGTACGTTCCGTTCAGTTCTAAATGCAAACAATACACTATGTATGTGCTTTAAATATCTGACTTTAATCAGAGTGGGTAAAAACAATTGACTAGAATGTGCAATACTTTTACCATTGTCAGCAGGAGTCCAGGATACCATTGTACCAGAGGCTAGCTAGCAGAGCTATATCTGTGCCAACGCCACTAGTTTATGACAGAGTAGTGTCAGGCGAGATGGCCTTGCTTGGCGATAGAAGCGTATTTCGTTTC
Source organism: Tonicella lineata (assembly GCA_034781015.1). Classification (NCBI taxonomy): domain Eukaryota; kingdom Metazoa; phylum Mollusca; class Polyplacophora; order Chitonida; family Mopaliidae; genus Tonicella; species Tonicella lineata. The sequence continues at coordinate 8,579 of JAVFBY010319197.1, forward strand.
CAACATGCACAGAGTTGTGGGACAATGAGGGTTGGTGACGAGAATTTTCAAAGCATGTCTAACGGTTTTGTTGTGCCAAAGAATTCATCTTATAAAACTGGGTTGGATATCAGGTATGTTAAAACTCCCCTTGCAACCAGTCAGTGTTTGAGCATGGGGTGAAATTGATATGGGTCACCGAACACCATTACATTATTACCCCAAACACGTTTTAGGTATCATTTAACAATGCTACCAGGAAAGGTGGCATTTTATGTCCGACATGTTATAGATAATAGGTACCTGCTTTAACGAAAAACATTTATAATACTAAATAAAATATACAAATACAAAAGAAATGGATATGGTGGCAGTAACATATGGCCAGTAAATAGCTATCGTACATGTATGGGCTTGCCAGTTAAAGTTCAAAGTAAGAGTTGTTGACCACAAAATACCAGCCCGAGGGTTAGCACGGAAGAGTTTTAGGAAATAATTGCAATGAATATAACGTTAGGTAGATTCCCAATCCGATTAAAATGACATCTATATTGGCTCCCCGGTGTTGTATTGTCGCAATGTAGATCTGAAGACATGTCATAGCAAACGGTGTTCAGTGACGTTAACTATAGTGTGGGGTTCAAGAAATGTCACCGTTTAAATAGTCCAATGAAAAACCAGATAGCAGGAAGCAATCCCTTATGAAAAAGTACCACAAAATACTATAAAAAAATACTATAGAAATCTATAGATTTTTATGGTGTTTTTGCAGAATTTACCACAGAGAAAATCTATAGATTTCTATAGTAATCTATAGATTTGTGTGGTAGTCTGTAGTAATCTATAGACTCAAAATCTATAGATTTCTATAGTAATCTATAGATTTGTGTGGTAGTCTGTAGTAAACTATAGACTCAAAATCTATAGATTTATATTGTAACCTATAGATTTTTTGTAGTAATCTATAGATTTTCACTGTGGTAAATTCCGCCAAAAATACAATAAAAATCTATGCATTTCTATAGTTATCTGTAGATGTTTGTAGTAATATATAGTAAACTAAAGATTTAAAATCCATAGTTTCCTATAGTAACTTATATAAATTTATAAAAGCGGATACAAATAAATAATGTAATACAAAAGGTTTGATAAATATTGATTTATTAACAGTTACAGAAATAAATCATTCTGTTTTGGTACAGGTAAAACAGACTCAGTTAGCCAAGGCCCTCTTCTTGCACATCTTCGCCCTGTTGTTTAATTTTAGCAGGATGCTGGCCTAAGAAACATTTAAATTTATGTAACTATTAAATTCCTAACGGATAGGTCCCATATTTTTTGTATTTATATTGTACATCTCATACCTCCCCATAGGACAAAAACATATAATGCAATTTAAACATTTGCTGTTAAATGCTTATATAATTAAAATTTGTTAGCTTTGATATTGGTTTTAAAATAAATAATTTAAAAAGGAATAATTTAGAGCCAAGTTTTTATTTAAATAATATCATATGACTTGTGCCTCCTTAATCTCTTGAAGATTCACATTTTTGATGAATCTATACCTTTTCGCATGATGATTATATTCCGGTACAAG